>JAIUZE010070687.1:0-20876 GCA_022085475.1 Heliosperma pusillum | reverse complement strand
CAGAGGTCGAGGGAGAGGAGCACCTTTCCCACAAGGTGGAGGAAGGAGGAGACAACCTGTAGATCAGTTTGAAATGTCAGATTCAGATGGCTCAGATCACAGTCTTCTCAGACACTAAGACAAAGACATAAAGGTAGAGATCCCTGACTTTCTAGGTAGCTTGAACCCTGATGATTTCCTAGATTGGCTAAGGTATGTAGAAAAAGTCTTTGAGTTTAAAGGATACACTGATAGAAAGGCTTTTAAGGTTGCTATCATGAAACTAAAAGGCTATGCCTCACTGTGGTATGAAAACATGAAAACCTTGAGGGTTAGGGAAGGGAAAGAACCTGTAATGTCATGGCTCAAACTGAAAAAGAAAATGAGAGCTAAGTTTGTCTCTAGGGACTACACTCAGGACATGTTCATTAAACTTACTCACCTAAAGCAAGACCAAAGACCTGTAGAGTCCTACCTAAGAGACTTTGAACAACTTACATTGCAATGTGAGGTTGTTGAGAAATCTGAACAAAAGATAGCAAGGTTCTTAGAAGGGTTGGATGAAAGGATAGCTAGCAAAGTTAGGCTACAAAATATATACTCCTTTGAGGAAGCTGTCAACTTGTCCTTAAGGGTAGAAAAATTGGGGAAGGGAAAGGCCAGTGCTTCTAAAACACCTGCTAGAACCCCCACCTTCAAACCTTTTGTAGGAGTCAAGATAGGAGAACCTGTGGTTCCTATTAAGACCCCTTTCAACCCTGATAAAAGCAAGGCTATTGAGGCAGGCCAAAGGAAGACTGCTCCTCTCAAAAAGTGCTTTCAATGTCAAGGGTATGGACATTTTGCTAGAGAATGTCCATCTAAAAGGGCTCTGAGTACCCTAGAAGTAATCCATTGGGGAGATGATGAAGTGTTGGTCTGTGATGATGAGATGGAGGAGCCTGAGGTAGAGGCTAGTGAGGAGTTGATAGAGCCTGATGCAGGGTTAAGTTTGGTAACATGGAGGGTAATGCATACTCAACCCCAACCTTTGGAAGAGGATCAAAGTCACCAGATCTTTAGGACCAGATGTACCATCAAGGGTAGAGTATGTAACCTCATTATTGATGATGGAAGCTGCACTAATGTGGCCTCCAAAACACTGATAGACAAGCTAGCTCTACCCACCAAGGACCACCCCCTACCTTACAAACTCAGATGGCTAAACAAAGGGGCTGAGATCAAGGTGGATAAACAATGTGTTATGCCTTTCTCAATTGGTAAAGGGTATGTGGATGAGAGTCTTTGTGATGTTCTACCTATGGATGCATGTCACCTTTTGCTTGGGAGACCATGGGAGTTTGATAGGGATGCCATACACCATGGGAGGGACAACACCTACACTTTTAAGTATGGGAAGAAGAAAATCACCCTGGCACCTCTACCACCTGCTTTAAAGATCAACCCAAACCCCATGAGTGAGGCTTCAAAGGAAGTCATGCTGATAAGTGAATCAGAACTAGTACAAGAGCTAAGTGAGCTACAACCTGTATACATATTACTTGCCAAGGAGACTGGGATGATCATCATTGATATCCCTGAAGAGGTCAGGTCTATCCTAGAAAGTTATTGTGATGTCTTTCCTACTGAGCTCCCTAGTGGACTACCACCAATTAGAGGAATAGAACACCACATTGACCTAGTGCCTGGAGCTATCCTACCCAACAAGCCAGCTTACAGGAGTGATCCTAAGGCTAGACAAGAGCTCCAACTTCAAGTAGGTGAACTGCTCAACAAGGGCTATGTCAGAGAATCCCTCAGTCCTTGTGCTGTACCAGCCTTGCTTGTGCCAAAGAAGGATGGGACTTGGCGTATGTGCATTGACAGTAGAGCTATCAACAACATTACCATCAAGTATAGGTTCCCCATACCTAGACTTAATGATATTCTGGATGAGTTAAGTGGGGCTCAAGTATTCACTAAGATTGATCTAAGGCAGGGCTATCACCAAGTGAGGATAAAAGCAGGGGATGAATGGAAGACAGCTTTCAAGACTAAACATGGGCTCTATGAATGGTTGGTGATGCCTTTTGGGTTGTCTAATGCCCCTAGTACCTTCATGAGATTGATGACAGAGGTCCTAAGGCCCTACTTAGGCAAGTGTGTGGTGGTTTACTTTGATGACATTCTTATTTACAGTTCAACTAGGGGAGAACATTTGCAGCATCTGAAGTTGTTGTTTGAGGTTTTAAGAGAGAACAAGTTGTATGGAAAACTAGAGAAGTGCACCTTCATGCAGCCTGAGGTTTACTTCCTTGGGTTCATCATCTCTAAGAAAGGAGTAGCAGTTGATCCTGAGAAGGTGCAAGCAATCAAGGAATGGCCCCTTCCTCAAACTGTTACTGATGTTAGAAGTTTTCATGGGTTTGCATCTTTCTATAGGAGGTTCATACAAGGGTTTAGTTCAATCATGGCCCCTATTACTGAGTGCATGAAGAAGGGAGAGTTCAAGTGGAATGAGAAGGCTGAAAGGTCCTTCAATCTGATCAAGGAGCTATTATGTAAATCTCCAATATTGGTTCTATCAGATTTTAACAAACTCTTTGAGGTAGAGTGTGATGCCAGTGGCCTTGGCATAGGAGCTGTGCTTACTCAAGAGAAGAAACCAGTTGCATACTTCAGTGAGAAGCTAAATGGAGCCAAGCTTAATTACTCCACATATGACAAAGAATTCTATGCCATTGTGAGAGCATTGAACCACTGGGGACACTACTTGAAGCCTAAGCCTTTTGTGCTTCATTCTGATCATGAGGCTTTCAAATACATCAATGGACAGCACAAACTCAACCCCAGGCATGCCAAATGGGTAGAATTCTTGCAATCCTTCTCATTCTCCAGCAAATACATAGAGGGTAAGAACAATGTTGTAGCTGATGCATTGTCTAGAAGATCTGTGATGTTGACCTTCATGGAACAAAGGGTGTTGGGGTTTGAATTTATGAAAGAGCTCTATCAAGAAGACCCAAACTTCAAACATGAATGGGAGGTGTATCAGGAAGGACAAGTCAAGAAAGGGAGCAAGTACACAGCTCAGGAAGGCTACTTGTTCTATGGAAACAAACTATGTGTGCCTAAAGGACCTTATAGAGGACTACTGGTCAAAGAGGTTCACTCCAATGGCCTTGCTGGTCACTTTGGGGTGCAGAAGACCTATGACATATTGCAAGATCAGTTCTACTAGCCTAAGATGCTCAGTGATGTGCAAGATGCCCTCAAGAGATGCAGGTCTTGTCAACTAGCCAAGGCACACTTTCAAGCAGGCCCTTACACACCACTTCCAGTACCAAACAAGCCATGGGAAGACCTCAGTATGGACTTCATTGTAGCCTTACCTAGAACTCAAAGGGGAAAAGATTCAATCATGGTGGTTGTAGATAGGTTCAGCAAGATGGCACATTTCATTGCTTGTAAGAAGACTGAGGATGCTTTGGGGGTAGCTGAACTATACTTTAGGGAGGTTGTCAAGTTACATGGGGTACCTAGAAGCATTGTCTCAGATAGAGACACAAAGTTCATGAGTCACTTCTGGAGAACCTTGTGGAAGCTATTGAAGACCAGGCTCTTGTTTAGTACTTCTCACCATCCCCAAACTGATGGGCAGACAGAAGTCACTAACAGGACACTAGGAAAGATCTTAAGGAGCATTGTTTCTAAGTCATTGAAAGATTGGGACCTCAGGCTAGCACAAGCTGAGTTTGCCTTCAACAGAGCTCCCTCCAGCAGCACAAGTAAAAGTCCTTTTGAAACAGTTTATGGCACTAATCCTCTCATGCCTACAGACCTAGCACCAGTCAAAGGAAACAAGGCAAGCTATGATGCAAAGAAAAGAGTTGAGCAAATGATACAGATTCATGAGCAAGTCAAGAAGCAGATTGAAAGGTCCAATGAGTTGTACAAGGCTAGGTCCAAAGGGCATAAGAAAGCAAGGGAGTTCAAGGCAGGGGATCTTGTATGGTTGCATTTAAGAAAAGAGAGATTTCCAGACAAGAGGAGAAACAAGCTCATGCCAAGAGCTGATGGACCATTTGAGATACTGGAGAAGATAGGCACAAATGCTTACAAAGTGGACCTACCAGGAAGCTATGGTGTACATGATACTGTCAATGTTGGAGACCTGAGCCCCTACCATGGTGAATCAGATGATGAAGGTGATGAAGATTTGAGGGCAAATCCTTTTCAAGAAAGGGAGGTTGCAACAGGAGTATATGACCAAGACAAGACACAAGCTCAAGACAAGACTCAACATCAAGACAACAACACCATTCAAGACAACAACATCCATTGAGACAACACCATGACCAGTTATGACAATGTCCTATTCAGTCCAAGCAACAACCACTTCAGGCCTGCTAAGACAACACCACACCAACCAGAACAAAGCCTAGCCATCCACTTCCCAAGACTAAGCAACAACAACACACAGCCAACAGCAAAACAAACCCAACCCAACAAAAACAACTCTCAGCCAAAATCAGCCTATCACAGTCTTTCTAAACAGGGTCCATGGGGGTCCCACACATTCAAACAAGCCTAACCAACCATCAACCTTAGTCCTTGGGAAGGTCCTCTACAACTTTGCCCAGGACTTCTCTTCCAGGAAATGCACACACAAAAAGTTAGTCTAGGGACAACTTCAAACTATCCAAATTTCAGTCCTTTTTGCAGTATTTAACATGTCACTATCAAACTTTCCTGTTTTGATCAAACAAGCTCGAGGGCCTTTTAGCAGGACCTTTGGCATCCATCCCACTTCAGTTGAGCTCAAGAATCAAGCTTAGAAGTCCACTCCTCCACCAGTTTCAACCTAAACAACCCAATTAAGGCAGATTGTCCCATTAGAACTGCTTTTCTACTTTATTGCTTTATGCTGAACAATGTAGATGTTATTTCTGTTTCTTTTGCAAGCCAATTGTGGCCCTAGGTTGTATTGAACGAGTTGGATGTAATCTCCCTGCCTATATAAGGCCAATTCCTAATGAATGAAAGACAGATTTGAAGTAAAACATAAAAACTGAAACCTTGTTTCTGTTACATCTCTTGGCTGTGTGCTTGAGACAACTTCCTTTGCTTTGTGCTTGGAAGTGAGCTTGGGTCCTTAGCTGTGTGCTGGGATCAAAGTTCAACCCTCAATCATTGGCTTTGTGCTTTGGTTAAGGTTCTATCTTTGTTCTTTAACAATCAGTTCAAACAGAAACAGAGTATTTGCAAAGTGTCTGACCTTAGTTCAAATTATCATTATTTAGCTTGTCTTTCTAAATAATTTCAGTGCAAATAAGCAACCACTTTCCTACTTTGCATAAGTACACAACCCAATCCCATCTTGGAAGCATCACAATAAACATCAAAGTCTACACCGTCTTCAGGTAAAGTCAACATCGGGGCGGTAGTTTACCTTTTCTTTAACTCTTGAAAAGCGGCTTCACAAGCTTCATTCCATAGAAACTTTGTTTCTTTCTTCAATAATTGGGTCATCGGTCTAGCAAGCTTTGAGAAATCTTTGACAAATCTACGGTAATAACCAGCTAAACCAAGAAAACTTCGAACTTCTCCGGCATCGGTCGGACTCTTCCAATCAACAACGGCCTCAATTTTAGAAGGATCCACCATTAAACCTTCTTTAGAAATTACATGCCCAAGAAAGGACACCTTAGGTAACCAAAATTCACACTTGGAGAATTTGACAAACCACTTTTGACGACGAAGAACACCCAAAATAGTCCTTAGATGAATAGCATGCTCTTCTTCGGTCTTGGAGAAAATAAGGATGTCGTCAATGAACACCACCACACACTTGTCAAGATACTCACTAAAAGTGCGGTTCATTTGATCCATTAAAATAGCGGGAGCATTAGTCAATCCAAAAGGCATCACCTTGAACTCATAATGACCATATCTTGTACTAAAAGCGGTCTTCGGTATATCAACATTACGAACGGGAATTTGGTGATAACCGGATCTCAAATCAATCTTGGAAAAAGTAGAAGCACCCTTTAGTTGATCAAACAAATCTTCAATTCTTGGCAAAGGATACCTATTCTTGATTGTAATTCGTTTCAACTCACGCTAATCAATACAAAGCCTCATGGAACGATCTTTCTTCTTCACAAAGAGAACGGGAGCACCCCAAGGCGAGGCACTTGGTCGAATAAAACCTTTCTCAATCATATCATCTAGTTGCTTCCTTAACTCTTTCAATTCGGTTGGAGCCATACGGTAAGGAGCTTTGGCTATGGGTCTGGAACCAGGTACAAGATCAATGGAAAACTCAACATCACGCTCGGGAGGGATCCCGGGCAAGTCTTCGGGGAATACATCAAAAAATTCTTGAACTATAGGTACATCTTCAATCTTTGGTAAGGAGGTAGTTGTAGAAGTCACAATACACAAGTATGCTTGGTGACCCTTTCTTACCATACTCACCAACTTCATTGCGGAAATCAAAGACACACCCATTCGGGAATGAGATCCCTTATAGGTTATTCTAACTCCTAAAGGACTGTTTAAATAAATCTTTTGATCTCTACACTCGAATCTAGCATGGTATAACGCTAAACAATCAATACCTAGGATTACATCGAACTCTCCTAGAGGAAACTTAAGGAGATTAGCGGGAAAGATAGTACCCGCAATAGATATAGGAACATTTGGATAAAGAGTAGAACAAGAGATAATTTCTCCGGATGGTAAGGATATGGGAGTATCCTCACTAGCAGTAGGCTCGATAGATAATTTATTAGCATAAGTCGAAGACACAAAGGACATAGAAGCACCGATATCAAATAGAATAAGACACGGTTGCTCTAAGATTGAGAACATACCCGTAATTATCTCCGGATAAGCATCGGCTTCGGCTCGGCTCAGAACGAAGATAGAACCCTTAGGTTTAGCAATTGGAGGGGGCAACTTTCGATCGGGGCAGTCATCATAATGGTGACCACCCTTTTGGCAAAAGAAGCAAACGTAAGGTCGGTTGGAACAAGTCACACCGGGGTGGTGTGGTTGTCTACAACGGTTACATAAGCAACCTTGAGCTTGAGCTTGAGGAATATAAGGCCTATGAGCCACGTTAGAAGTAGCTCCAGGAATGAAAGGAGCGGGAGCTCTTGCACTTGCATTTGGGGGAGGATTGAATCTCCTCTTGTTGGCATAAGAGTTGGAGGACGAAGGAGTAAATGACATCTTCAAATAGAAATTAGGCCTAGGAGTGAAAGAAGGAGAGGGATTCTTCATCATAGTTTCATCCTTGATGGCCTTCATGAGTTCTCGGCCCATAGAGTATCATCATACAACTCCCCAAAGGAAGTAGTATTTCTCCTCACCTTGCTTTGGAGTAAAGAACTAAGTTTGTTGTGGTAGTAGAAAGCTCGGTCCTCGTCATCTTTTATGAGCCTCGGAGCAAAGTGAGCAAGCTTGTTGAACTCCGTGGTGAAGTCTTGTGCCGACAAATCACCTTGCTTGAAGTCAATTAATTCCTTGAGCCTTTGTTGCTTGAGCTCCTTAGGATAAAATCGACCTGCAACTAGAGCTTTGAAACAAGCCCAATTGAAGTCGTCTTCAAGAGTAGCGGTGGCACTAGTAATTGCCCACCAATTATCTTCATCCCTTACAAGGAAGTGCTTTGCAATCCTTACCTTGTCCTCTTCACAGACTTGGTATAAATCAAATTGCTTCTCCATCTCTCGAAACCATTCCGATAGCTCGGTAGGGTTCGGCTCTCCACCATAAGGTATAATCTTGCTTCTAGCTATTTGGGTAGCCACCCAAGCATAGCCTCCTTGATGGTTATCTTCTCTACGAGGGGGAACTTGGTTGGCTTGAGCAATAGCCGCATCTTGTTGATTCATTAGAACTTGAGTAAGAGCTTCTAGCATAACATTCTCTACTACTCGAGGTCTAACCATCTTCATAAGAAAGAAAAACAAAACAAGTTAATCCTAACACTTAGCATAAACAAATAGACTACCAAGTAAAATCCTTAACTTCTACCCATCTCTCATTTATTATTTCAAGGTCAAGTAGTTTACGTTTAGGGTTCACGTATGTGCGTCGGGAGCGTTTAAAGCTCTGATACCAACTGTGACAACCCTCGCGAATGCGGAAATAAAACATAACAAGCATGTGATTTATATAGCGGAAAATACGGTGTTTTTAAAACCTTTTTACATGCAAATAGAAAGGTACGAGGAATGTCAATAATTACAAACCAAAGTATAATATACTACAAAGAGACGAAGTCTCTCAAAATGTTATCAATGTCAAAGCGATTAGCAAAACTAGCTAAACAACGTCTAGAGGTGATTCATCCAGGCTAACGCCAGCTAGCTCACACCCGAACCCAAAATACCACAAGCAAAAAGCCATCCAATCAAGCAACCTGTTCATCCATGAAAAACATGAACGCCACAGTCAGTGGGGAGTAACTCCGGGTTCTCCCAGCCATATCACAATAAACATACTTAAACGGTAATACGAAAGTAGAGCATGCATATATAGATATACATGTGAAATACGAGAAGAATAAATAGGCAATTCAATATGTAAATATATCGGTACAGAAGTACAAATCCGTAACCATAATATTAGAGAAAGACTCAAGGATGACACTCTTAGGCAACCATACACTCACTAGGGCTTGCATCTCACCGTTAGCGGCATAAGTTTGATAAGATTGAGACTCGACAAATAAACCATGCCAAGTCTGTGGGAAATCCGTAATACCACAATACAATTATTATAGGATTATAACGAAAAGTAATAATTTGATATTGCTAGTCATAAACGAAAACAATAAAAATAGTAGAGATTTAGAAATCAACCTCCGGTCCTAGCAATAGGCGTAAAGAACAGAGATATCAAGGTAGATATCCTCCTAATCGTTGCACCCAAGATGCTCCAAGAAATACCCTTTCCTTTTGCTAGAAAGTAAACCTCTTACCCGATCTCACTGTTGAGAAGAAGGTTTTATGTTTTGTCAAAAGTTACAGTTAACTTTTGTCTGTTGTGATGTAAATGCAGATGGGGGCTAGTGAGGAATTAGGTTAGAAAAAGTAAAAATCTGAATTTTCTTTTTTTTCTTTTCCTTTTTCTCACGGCACATGGTAGGTATATATGAGGGGATTTTAGTCTCCTCAAACTAACTACCCATTAACTAAAACCCGAGTGTATCTGGATACATTCGTTTTTTTGTTTATTTTAGCTTCCAATATAATGTAATATATTATAATCGTCGTTTTACATGGACCGACATTAAAATCCGTCATTAATTATAAATATCCGTATATTTATAATTTGCCAATTAATTATAACGGTTTATGTTTAATTAGCTTACATTATATACTATAATTAAATATAACTTTTTATATTCAATTTTACGAATTACAGTTAATTCGTCTCAGCTAACTTTCGTCTCATCATCACATTGACTAACCTCTTAGTCAATTACACTGACTAACCTTTTAGTCATATAATAGGGTATCAATATGATTATTTTCTCAAATAATCACATCTCTCAAACACATCCTATAGGTGTGACTTTTAGGGACCAGTTGTCACCGATCTTTGGTATGACAATAACGTCAAATTATCTAGCCAAGCCCCAACCGTTATTGATTAACCGGTAATCAACTGATTACAATACAAAGTATACCCTGTGAACCTACAGAGATTTATTTATGTTATTGCACTAACTGTGGAGGACACTGGCTCCAACAATCTCCCACTTGTCCGTACAAGGGTATGTGCGATAACCGATTCTCATATCCATAATAAATTTCTCCCACTCAATGTAAACCAATTTGCAAAGTCCGTATTCACAAAGGTCGTAGTTTACAAGTGATCAGTATCAAGAGTGGTTTCCCCGACTAGAGACTAACTTAACTGATAAACGAATCTATATTCGAGCATGGCCATGCATTTCAGTTACAGCTCCTCGAGTGGCCCTGAGAAATATCATATCTTGATAAAGGTTGGATATTTTCTTCAACTCGAATCTTGCAGATACAAGCGCAGTATGAAATGACCCAGTGAAAATCTACTTAGCCTCCTGTTACGGTCGACCATGAGAAAGAAACCAAAGTCACCCAAAAACTGACTTTATCTCAAGAGACAGTCGATAGTCAAAAGAATCGACTCTAGGAACACTATGGATGTCCTATCCACGACCTGGCACCTAATGTTCCGAAACATTTAGGACTCCATAACGTTGTCACAAAAATTGTCCTGCGAGGTATCATTATAACTCGCATATGTGATCGATCAGTCAACTGTTTGACTTATGGCTCGTTGAACCCACCATCAATCGACTGCACAGAATAATTGCCAGAGTAATCAGCTCATGTAGGCGATTACGGACCAAAACAAAATATAATGTAATTCAGTTCACTTTGTGGTGTTCAATGTTGTCAGTACAACCCACATGAAAAACAAAATATAAAACAAAACGATGATTTCATAGATAGTTTTATGAAAAAGATACAGTGTCTAATCCAAATAAAACAACTAATACAACTCAGGAACACGTTTGATTCCCATGGAAATAACGTGCCCTCATGCTTGTCCATTCTTAACGTTTTAGTGAAGAGGTCTGGCAACGTTATCACCGTAGGCATCTTGTCTATCACTATCTCCCTTTGCCTCCACGTAATCTCGTATCATGTGAGCCTCCGTTGTTACATCACTAGACTTGTGCTGGACTTAGCTCCTTAGGCCTTGAAAAGATGGCCCAACTGTTATCACAATAGATGAGTGATCGGGTCTCCCAACTATGAACTACGGTTATTCCCTGTAAGAACTGACGCATCCATTAGCTTCCTTCGCACCTCTGAAGCACATAGTACCGGACTCATTCGTAGAATCGGCTATAACCTTTTTTTGGAGCTTTCCAGCTGTCACCCGCAGCGCCATTAAGAGTAAAAACGAATCCAGACTGAGATTTCGAGTCATCTCGATCCGTTTGGAAGCGAGCATCTGCGTAACCGATTGCGCATAGCTCAGTGTCACCTCCATAAGTCAATACCCAATCCTTAGTCCTCCGTAGGTACTTAAGGATATTCTTAACAGCCATCCAGTGTGTTTCACCTGGATTGCCTTGGTACCGACTCGTCATACTCAATGTATATGCCACGTCTGGACGTGTGCATATCATGGCATACATGATCGATCCTATAGCTGATGCATAAGTAATCCGACTCATGCGCTCGACCTCTTCCGATGTCTTTGGTGCCTGAGCTTTACTCAAATGCATCCCAGAGACCATTGGAAGGTTCCCCTTCTTGGAGTTGGTCATGCTGAACCTCTCAAGAATCTTATCTATATAAGACTCCTGACTGAGGGATAACATTCGTCGTGATCTATCTCTGTAGATACGGATCCCCAAAATTCTTTGTGCCTTGCCCAGATCTTTCATCTGGAAATGGTTCTTTAACCACACTTTTACCGAAGTTAAGAGAGGTATGTCATTCCCAATCAAGAGTATGTCATCGACATACAATATTAGGAAGACAATCTTGCTCCCACTCGACTTGATATATAAGCATGGTTCCTCGACCGCTCGAGTAAATCCATTCTCTTTTATCACCTGGTCGAAACGATGATTCCAACTCCGAGAAGCCTGCTTAAGTCCATAGATGGAACGCTTAAGCTTGCATACCTTCTTAGGATTTTTAGGATCAATGAAACCTTCGGGTTGTACCATGTACAACTCCACCTCCAAATAACCGTTTAAGAAGGCGGTTTTCACATCCATCTGCCAAATTTCATAGTCATGAAAAGCGGCAATCGCTAAGATTATCCGAATGGAACGCAGCATAACTACGGGTGCAAAAATTTCATCATAGTGCAATCCTTGCACTTGAGTGAAACCTTTTGCCACTAGTCGTGCCTTGTAGGTATCTGGTTGTCCTTCTACTGAATGCTTTATTTTATAAAGCCATTTGCACTGAAAAGGCCGAACCTTATCAGGTAAGTCAACCAGATCCCATACGTCATTCTCATACATAGAGTCCATCTCGGATTGCATTGCTTCAAGCCATAGCTTAGAGTCGGAACAGGTCATGGCACCTTTATAGGTAGCGGGTTCGTTACTCTCTAGGAGTAAAACGTCATCTCTCCCATTCTCCTCGACCATACCAATGTATCTGTCTGGAGGAATGGAGACTCTACCCGACCGCCCTCGGGTCAAAGGATATTGCCGCAACGATGCTGAAGGAACGGTTCCTCCATTGATTTCTCGTTGTTGGTTCTGAATCTCCGACATCTCGATGTGCCATTACTTTGTCCTATTCTCGAGAAACTCTTTCTCTAAGAACCGTCGCACTAGGTCGCAAAACAAAACTCTCATTTCGGTATCGAGTCAAAGTAATTACCAACACATCCCTTTTGGATAACCAATAAAGTATGTCTTGACCGATCGTGGGCCGAGCTTATCGTCAGGTCTCCACTTGACATAAGCCTCGCAACCCCAAACCCGAATAACGGACAAGTTAGGGACCGTTCCCTTCCATAATTCATATGGAGTCTTGTCTACAGCTTTAGACGGACTTCGGTTAAGTATTAAAGCAGCTGACAAAAGAGCATAACCCCACAATGAGTCAGGTACAACTGTGTGACTCATCATGGATCGAACCATATCAAGCAATGTTCGATTTCTCCGTTCGGACACACCATTCAATTGTGGTGTTCCAGGTGGAGTTAACTGTAGTACTACACCACAGTCTTTAAGGTGTTGATCAAACTCATTCGCAAGATATTCGCCACCACGATCTGAACGTAGTGCTTTAATCTTTCTATCCAGCTGGTTTTCAACATTATTCTGGAATTCCTTGAACTTGTCAAAGGACTCACTTTTATGCTTCATTAAGTAGACATAACCATATCTACTCAAATCGTCCGTGAAAGTGATAAAATACCTATAGCCATCTCTAGCGTTGATTGACATAGGTCCACACACATCAGTATGTATGAGTCCTAATAGGTCAGCAACGCGCATTCCAACACCTTTGAAGGAAATTCGAGTCATTTTGCCTATGAGACATGATTCACACGTGCCAAAAGATTCATAGTCAAATGGGGAGATAGTCCCATTGTCAATGAGCTTCTTCATGCGTTTTTCATTTATGTGTCCCATACGGCAATGCCATAGATAGGTTTGATCTTTGTCACCAACCTTTGCTTTCTTACTACTCAAATGCATTATATCTGCTGTTTGATCTAAAACAGAAATCAAATTCATGGAAACTGCTTTACCATAAATCATTTCGTTTAAATAGAAAATACAGCTATTATCCTTTATTACAAACGAAAAACCGTCCTTATCAAGTACGGAAACATAAATAATGTTTTTAGATAAACTGGGTACATAGTAACAGTTATTCAGAAATAACTCAAATCCACTCGGGAGTTGGATTACATATGTTCCCACTGAAACGGTAGCTACTCTTGCTCCATTCCCCACTCGCAGGTCCACATCACCCCTTGCGAGAGTTGTGATGTTTCTTAGGCCCTGCAAATGATTACACAGATGAGAACCACAACTAGTATCTAATACCCAAGTTCCAAAACTTGCATGGTTAATCTCAATCATATGAATAAAAGAAGAAGACATACCAACAGGAGAGACGCGGCCTGCTTTTATGTCCTCACAGTACACGGGGCAGTTCCTCCTCCAATGCCCAAGATTGTGGCAATGGTGGCACTCCACGTTACCTTCATCGCTCTTTGTCTTGCCTTTTGAGCTACCGCTAGTCTGACCAGGCCCACTCTTGCCTTGCCCTGGCCTTCTGAATTTCGGCTTCCCTACCGCTAGGTTGGCCTGAGCCTTGCCCTTACCTTTGCCCTTGTTTGCAATTATGAGAACGTCCTGTTTCAGACTCCCACTCAATTTCAGATCACTCTCTGTCTGTACGAGGAGTGAGTGGAGCTGATGAAGACTCTTCTTCATATCATTCATATAGTAATTTGCCCTGAAAAGGGCAAAACCATCATGAAGTAAATAATGAAGAACGCGGTCAATGACGATCTTCTAATCGATTTTGCAACCAAGTGCCTCCAGGTTCTCGACATTCTCAATCATATCAAGAATGTGTGGGCTAACCGCTTGGCCCTTTTGGAGTTTCGCCTCAAAGAAGCGACAGGTATGCTCATAGCTAACGATCCTCGGAGTTTTCGAGAACTCGTTAGAGAGCGTGGTGAAAATCTTATTCGCACCATGGGCAATGAATCGCCTTTGCAAATTTCATTCCATTGAAAAGATGAGTACGTTCTTTATCGCACCCGCCTCCATCATGAAATCACTATAAGCAAGTGATTTATTTGCTCCTGCATTGGGGCCTGGGTTGGGCGGTAGTGGCTCAGTCAAGTACTTGAGCTTACCGTCAGCAATGGCAGCATTCTGTAATGCCGCCTCCCAGTCCGCAAAGTTAGACCCGTTATTCTTCAGTCGCGTTGACTGATTCATATTGTCCATGAAAATCTTAAGGCAGGACTCACGTCCGAGCGTGGCACTTGGCATTGGGTCATCAGTATGGACAACCATTTGTTATTAGCAGTTATATCTGTATATAACGAATTCAAAAACTGTGAAAAAGAAAATAAATATGATAAGTATTCATCGTTTTAAATTTGAGTCTAATGAAAAACTGTTTAATGCGATGACTCGTGCATTTATACAATTGACCTCCCTCAAGAATTATATAAATGATCCCAAGACTCAATTTCTGTAAATTGATAAGCCAACCTCTTGGCTAATTCTACTTTTAGAATTCCTGGTCGATAAATTTCTGTAAATTCTATCTTTAGTCCATCATAATCATGAGATATTACTCGTACTATAATGTTGAGATAAAAATAGGTCAACACTCACTACTTACCCAACGTAGAAGGGGTCATATTATGACTTCCGACGAAGAAGGGGTTCATAGTAGTTTTCCCTATAAAGACTAGTCTCAATTTTAGTTATAGGGGAAGGTCCCATCATCTTAACTTTAATTCATTTTAAGTGAACGAATGTCTAGCAACTCGAGAATGATTTTAACTAAGGTGATGGCCCTAAAAGCGAGTGACATCTGTATGTCCATGATTAAAATATTCAAACTGAATGAATCATTTTTCATGCATTTTTAGGTGGTTTGGTTTAGGCGGAATATGATGCAATTATCTATCATGTGAATAAAGCAACGAGAATGGAAAAATAAAACGCAAAATAAAACACCTAGTGTGGCCTAACTACCAAAATGAACAAAATACAAGTTGGAATCCACCCTTGGACCCGAGAAGCTTGTCTTGATGTTCCATCTTGGTCCATATAGCGGGAGTGAGCCATCCGATCTCCATCTTGAATCTTCTCAAAATACATTTTAAAAATTACAAATGTAAACCTATTTACATTCTAATTCAAAATGATTCCAAAAATTAAAATTACAAAGGGGAGATACGAGATCTCAAAATACAACCAAGACTATGTTTCCATCATTACGAAAACATAATCTACTAAGGCCACACTAGTAAATTACAACTGATTGTACAAAAATGCGTAAAATTAAACCATTCAACCAACATTCAACATTATAAAAGCATCAACTAAAAACTAATCATACAAAACATAATGCATAAATTATATTGATTAATTATCCAAACCACCATTAAATCATGTGACGATTCCGTAATCCATCACGAGATTTCAATCAAAATCCTATGAAATTCATAATCAATATGAATTACAACAACATTATTTTAAACCTTTTTAAAATAACATGGTATCAAAAAATTTGTGAACTTTTTCACAAAAACAATCATACATTATCTTTATAATGTACAAAACAAAAATTGGTAAAAGCAAACAAAAAACGAATTTTTTTTTTTTTTTACAATTACTGTTCACGTATGAACAGTAGTAGGTACCAAATTTTTTTTTCTAGGTTTATAAAAAAAACCCGAAATCACCTTCTTGTTTTTTTTTTCTTTTAAAAAAATTGTTGCTGCTGCCAATTTAAAAAAACAGAATTTTTTTTTTATCCTGTGAACAGTACATGAAAAGTACACGGGCAGAAAAAAATAATCAAATTAAACGGTTTTAATTCGATCATGCTTATTGTGACAACCCTCGCGAATGCGGAAATATAAAACATACAAGCATGTGAATTATATAGCGGAAATATGAAGTTTTTAAAACTTTTATACATGCAAGAAGAAGTATACGAAGAGTGTCAAATATTACAAACTAAAGTATGAAATACAACAAAGAGACGAAGTCTCTCAAGATGTTATAAAAGTCAAAGTGATTAGCAACTAGCTAAAATAACGTCTAGAGGTAATTCTTCCAGGGGCAACGCCCGCTAGCTCACACCCGAACCCAAAATATCATAAGCAAAAAGCCATCCAAATCAAGCAACCTGTTCATCCATGAAAAACATGAACGCCACAATCAGTGGGGAGTAACTCCGGGTTCTCCCAGCTATATCACATTAAACGTACATAAAAGGAAATACAAAATAGAAGCATGCATATATAGATATACATGTGAGATACGATAAGGATAAATAGGCAATTCAATATATAATATAAAAAAATATGGATTACAAATCAGAATCCATCATTTTATACAAAGACTCGGGGAAGACACTCTTAGGCAACCGAATACGCTCACTAGAGCTTGCATCTCACCATTAGCGGTATAAGTTTGATAAGATAGAGACTCGACATATAAACCACGCCAATCATCTATTTCATGCAAGAGTCCAACTCAACGTTCACATATAACTCAACTTACAAACAACCGTCTAATCATACAAATATAACAACAAATTCTCTCACGGTAAATGACATGCACTAGCATCATGTACAATAGCAAGACAAGCCAATGGAAGCTCACGGAATAAGACATTTCCCGGAACCGTATACGATAAGACGTTTCGTAAACTCATGACCTAGACAAATAAGTTCACGGGATAAGACGTTTCCCGGAATCATGTACGATAAGACGTTTCGTACACACAATGCTCTAATCCTCTCGGTAGGACGACGATAATAATACGGTCCTAGTCTAAACCTGGCCAGACTCTCAGAATAAGACATTTCCCGATTCGACATGTGGTAAGACGTTCCACATCCAAGACTCGGTCAATCATAGACGCCGAGTACCCCAAATTCGGTCAACCTTCACGAAAGAGGCGGAAAGATATCTATAGTCAAAAGTCAAGCTAGTACGCTACATGCAATGACACCACCTCGCAAGTATACAACATTTGACGGCCGGGTCGATCAACGCAAAGCGTTCGCCTCCCAACAACGTTGTCATATGCCCACTAACACATGCAATTAAGCAGTAAGGATACACTCCCGACTACGCAGCTGCTCCTACCAATACAACGGGATTCAGGAACGATCAAAACCCAACAAGTTACCAACAACAAAAATCCTCATTTATCATTACAAACCATCAATTCTCATATCAATTAACAACTAACAACAACCAACAACAACAACACAAGTCTTAAGCATACTAACCATAATCTAAATACGATAACTAGCCTAGAAAACACATAAAACACGTAAATGATATCGAGTAACCCTTCACTGTTACAATTCGCGTCTTTAATCGATTTCTAAACCTTCCTAGTCTCCACCTACATACAATTAGATAATAAAAGATGAATATCATTCACCTTGAGAAAGACGGATAATTTAAAAAGGGAGAAAGACGGTAATTTTATTACCAATACGGATAGAGGAAGCTAAGAGGGAAAGAATAAGACGAACTTACGTGAATTTGAGCAAGAAACGAATGAGTTATGACGAATCTAAGCTTGGATCAAAAGTGGAGGCAAGGGTTTTGATTTGGGTTACTTAGTGATGAAGAAATGTTGAGTTGTGTGAATGAAAAATAGGTTAGGAGGTAGTATATGTAAAGAGTGAGTGGAAAAGTCAATAAAAAGTCAAAGTCGCCTTAAGACGGGATTCACATGGAATCTCGCGGAAATTCCAAATACGAACTCGGAAATTCTAAATTCGACTCGGAACATTAAATTCTAAATTAAAACTAAATTTCGCTGAAAAGTATCCGTAAAATATTTTTACTATAAAAATAGGGTACATTTGCGGCTGTTACAATCCCCCCACCTTTTAAAAAGTTTCGTCCTCGAAACTTGAGAGTAGAAAATAAAAGTATCAAGGACAAGAATCGGTTTTCAAAATTAATACGAAAACTTTTATAAGGGAAACATTTATGAAACGAGGTTCATCTCGAAAATGGTTCAAGGAAATTTTTCATAAGTGCGAAACTTACTTACGGATTTCAAGAGTGCCCGTCGCGAACGAGAACTTAAATTATCCAAATCAAATTAAAGTCGAAATAGTGAAATCGAAATTCAAAACAAACGTTAGTAAGTGCAGGACTAGTCACCAGACGTCTCCAATAATAAGTCCAACATCCAACTAAACGCAAAATCAAAATATAAAAGCAAAAAAAATCCATTTTCTCCAAAAAGAGGGTACACAATCCATCTTTAGATTTCTTTGAAAAGTTAAATTAGAAATACAATATGGAAATTTGAGGATTTCTCAAAGATAAACTCAAATAACACGACATTACACGTACATAGAGCGACTCGCACAATTCACACACAATTCAGGGTAACAAAATATATAGAAAACACGCAAAAACGAAACAAATCGAAATCTTAGGGATAGGAATATCACGATGAAATCAGCACGAAGATCTACAAGAATTCGACATCACTAACTCTACTAATAAACCAAATCCTCAAGAGAATGCAATTTACCCAATTTGCAAATCATCATTTTCAATCATCAGAATTCCTACAAGAATATTCCATAATCACGAGATTTCAAGCCAATAACCTAATTATTCAGATCCATTTTGTATCTACTGAAGTCCATCGGCACGGTGACTCCACAACTAACAATCCACATGAAAGATTCATTACATACTCTAATCTTCTTAGTTTCATCAAAACTCTTACTAGAAACCACCAAAAAAAATATTTATCTAGGGAAACATGATCGCTAACAACCACAAGGTAAAGGAGACTTACCATGAAAATCCCTTGATTCAATTTACTTCAATCTCATTATCCTAAATTTACAATGAAATTTCTCATCTTCGAAAGTCAAAACACAATACCACCATTCAAATCATAGAGTTCATCTAAAACTCAATATGAATCGATTTTCATTTACGACAATACTCCTCAAACCTCGGGTATTGGCTTAATTATCCTAAAGCAAAGTCTCTTTTATAATTCACCAATTAGAGACATCTAATTCCCAAATGAGATACCAAGCAACCGTTATAGTACCCAACAACAACGAACTATTATCATGATTAACTAAATTCTCAAAATAACACTAGATTACCAAGCTCCAAATCCAAAACTACTAGGAGGAGATACATTATCACTATTAGGATTCATCCTACAGCTTAAGTCCTATTTCCCATAATGAAATACAATATGAAATTTGTTCAATTCAAGGACACATATTCTAACCTAAGAATTCCAAAATACATTACACTTATTCTTTGAGCTTTACAAATGGAATACCCAATCCACTAGAGAAAAGATGAAGGGGCAACGAGATAGAAAACGATACGGAATCTCAAGGAGCACGAGAATAAATAAGGCACGAGATTACAAGAGAGGAGCGCTGAAAAATAACGAGGTCAAGAAAGAGACAAAGCAGATAGTAGAGGTATGAATATATCCGAGTAAGAAATAACATACGAGCATGCGATTTCTTAAAGATCAAACTTGACAAAAACATTCAAGAATGGAAATGAAAAGGAATGATGGCACGAGTAAAGGTTTAAGGTTTAATCCACAAAATTTCTTCTTTCAGACTTAGGGGTGATAGAAAGCAACTATCCCAAACAAAGATATCTTACAAGGGACCATAGTACCACAATCATCAAAGTAGGTTACACCTAGATTAACAAATTGATACAACCCAATTCATCCAATCATTGCATATCACAGGATTCCCAAATGGCGTTAATTACAATTAAAGCATAGTAACTTCTTTAGCCTCAAAATTCACAACAACCTCCCCCCCCCCAAAAAAAGGTTTCTTTAACTGGAGGGACTAACAAAATACCTCCCTTATTACTCGGATCATTTTCAAGCTATAGCCCACGAGTTAAGTATTACAAAGTAAAACCCCAAGTCAACATCATCATTACGTCCCAAGGTAATTTCCATCATAACTACATCATAATCCTCAAGTAATATGGTTCAACTTACAACGGAAACCTTACTACTCCAAACGAGTCTCCAGATACCTAAGAGAAGAGAATATCTTAAATCCCCAAGAATATAGCAAATTGCTTTTTCCACTACTAAGCCTTACACTACAAACACCATAAGGAAACCACAAGACGTCACGTAACCTAAAAAGTATTTAGCACCCAAATATCATTATAAACTTCTTATTTACACCAATTAGACATATCATAAGCATGGTCTTCAAAACAATACTAAACTTCTAAGTCAAAAAGACTAAATTACTAATTGAGTTAAGAAGTCATAGCCAACTCATTCAACCTTACACCATCGAATATCATGATCTATTACACACAAGTCATGACAAGCATCAAGCGTTAAAATCATCAAACTTATCTTAATACCTTTCCTTAGAGTTACAACCAATCATCAATATAGGGTGAATTTAGATCTACACCATTTTCCTCAATTCACAAAATTATTCTAACAATCACTAATATTCCACAAAAATCAAAGTTCTTCCGACCAAGTATAATATACCACAAACAAATGGGTATGGAGTCCACAAAAGGTCACATAAGGAAGTTGATGGTACAAATTGATAAGGAGGAGGAAAATAACAAGAGTAAT
>JAIUZE010070686.1:0-69263 GCA_022085475.1 Heliosperma pusillum | reverse complement strand
AAGTGTGGGACACCTTTACGAATGACTGTGGCAAGACTTTCAACTTGAATGCAGATTTACTCTTCGTACCAGTGCACATCGCTAACCATTATGCGTGTGTTTGTATCAACTTTAAATCACAGACGATTGATCTACTCGACCACCAGCTTCATCCTGACTGGGATAAATCGGCGATATGCAAAGCTTCTTCTCGCATTGTAAGTTTGATGCCAATTGATCACATAGATAACTTGGATGTTTTATTATGTTGGTTAGTTGACGTATGCTCTTTCGTATGCAGGCTTCCATTATGAGCGACTATTTGGGTTCAAAAGAAGGGAGCGATCATTTGGATTCAACAGGATTCACCAGAGGATACCGCATATGCGAATTTGAAAAACGTCAGCTCAAATTGAAGTGGCAGTCTCCCTCGCCTAACAATACAGAGTCCGGGGTCTTTGCCATGATGCATATGCTCATGTACGAGGGTGCTCCCTTTGACCACGAGGACATTGGGAAAAAGGTCAACCGGCGCTATTTGGTAATAGAATTAGCGGCGACCCTTGTACTAGCAGACATCAATGTCTTGCGAGGAAGCATCTTGAAGAAGGTCACCCCTTTTATTGATGGAAAAGACAATATTTGGAGAGCGGTGCATACCAGGCGGAAAATGAAGCCGGTGTTGGCAAAAAAGTAAAGCCGTATGGTAGTGGATGTCGTTTTATTGATACTATTTAAATATGAATGTCGTTTCATCATTTCTCTTTATCGGTGTATGGTAGTGGACAATTTATGTAACGTAGCTTTTTAGAACCTTTTCAGTGATATGTTATTAAACATTTTAATTCCACACTCTAGTACCTCTTCACATTTTATATCAACACATGTTAATTCGTCATATTAAAGATACACTTTAAACACTATAAAGTCACACTAAATGTGCATTAAAGTTACAGTTCCATATATTTGTTGTGCATTAAAGATACACTTTAAACACTTCAAAGTCACACTAAATGTGCATTAAAGTTACACTTCCAAATTAAGGAGTGCCTATAGAACATTAAAATTATCATTGTCATTTGCGTTAAAGGAACATTTATTTGAACATTTACACTTCCAAATTAAGGAGTGCCTATAGAACATTAAAATTACACCTCTCTAACATCAAAGTTACATATTATTTTGGCCCTCTAATAACTTCTCATATCCATATATTATTTAAGTGAACATCTTAAAGTGTCACTTTTAATGTGTATAATGTAACTTTTCCATTCACAGAGTGTAACTTCTATGCTAAAATAATATAAAGTCACACATTTTAATCTGTAAAGTCACACTTACAGAACAACAAAGTTACACTCTCTATGTAATTAAATAAGTAGTACTTAATATTCATATTGTTTGATAAACTCAATGAATATAGCGAATTATTTGATACTTTGTAATTGTAAAGTTACACTTTATCCACCTCAAAGTCACACTAAATGTGCATTAAAGTTACAGTCCATACCTCAGGTTGTATACCTGTAGCAGATAAATTGTGTAATTCACAATTTGAAGCCACAAAAGAAAAATTAGATAGCACACCCAAAAACTTATATCCTTCAAGCCACAGTGAAATAAAAGTTACAAGCATGTTTATAGTTACTAACTTCAAGTCCAGCTACGTAACAACCACCTAGTTTTAAATAAACATACCAAATAAATAAGAACAGATTTGTCTACCCCGAGGACTCTTCCTCGTCATTGTCCTCTTCCTCTTCCTCTTCTTCTTCCTCCTCTTCGTCTTCCTCCTCCTCTGGCTCTTGTTCGGGTGATGGCGGGTTCTCTGAATAAGGGTTGGGGCAGTTCCTCTTGTCGTGGTTTGCCACCTGCTTACAATTTTTACACATGCGCTTGGGCTTACTTGCCAATGCAATGGACTTTGCTTTGGTGGACAACATTCTCTTACCGCTACCCTTGTTCTTCGAATTTTTAGGGGGGAATATCGTAACCGTCTCACTAGCAGAACAACCAAGTATACTCTCTAACTGCTGATTCTTACTCAACGGTTTGTCTAATGGAGCTAACTTTTCTCTAAATTCCCTAATTAGAGTGGAGAAAATCTCTACATCGGCCTTAATTCTGCCACCAAGGAAACCAACTGTCTGATGAACCTCCGACCACATTATCGACATCGCAATTTGTTTTCCATCAATGATATCAATGTCCTCTATCACTTCACCACCGCAGTCAAATGTAGTGTAGCGGAGTGCATCTTTTGTCCACCTTTTTGAAACGTAATCATCCGGTATAGTCTTCAACCTGTTTGACGAATAAATCCATAAAACATGCCTGCATAGTATGCCCTTTCTTTCAAACATTCTACAGCTGCAGCTCGATTTAAACGTTCCTGCAATAACAATTATCACATGGGGCATTAAATGACACTTGTAACCTCAAGATAACGAAATGCAGGAATTAATTATCACGTATTGTAACCACCAACAATGTTAATAATACACCGTTATTCATTACTCAATATGCAACTTCGTTTAGCAGATGTGTAACTTCAAATTCCACAATGTGTAACTTTATTGTATTTTTGATAGGCAACATGTATTTAAATATTTATCGATATTTACCTGGGCTGTATTTAACCTCAAAATTTTGCCCCCTAATTGAATCTTTTACTGTTGTCACTTCTAGGTCTGGAGTCTCAGCAACACCCCCAGCTTTACACGTACCGATTGAGTATTTAGCCTCTTCCTGGAATTCTTCAAACGCTTTATGGGTGTACACTTTTGCCCCATACTTCTCTAAAGCCAGATGCGTCTCCGTCTTCGGGGACGAATGCTTGTTATCGCTGTCAAGTTTCTTCTGGGTGTGTCGTTGTTGGTCCATAGCGCTCTCAAACCGCATCCAAAACTCAACTAACGTACCAGTTTTATGTTCAAACCTCTTAAAAAAACTATTTTCGCTCTCTGACCTTTGCGTTGTCCTCATAACAGACGCCATATTAATCTCTCTGCAGTGCGCCATTACCCACTGGGCCCTTATAGCGTATGTGTCTGCAAACCACGAATTGTCAACCAGTCCATGCTCTGTTATTATTTCTGCCCACCTATCATCAAAAGGTGTTGCTTCAAGCTCTTCGTCCCATATAATATCATTCAATTTTTTTAGAAAGTCAGGGTAATCTGTTCTAGTCACCCCAAACTTACTGGGAACTTTATTCATTATATGCCACATACAAAACCGGTGCCTAGCTATCTTGAACACAAGAGGGACAACTTTTATAATCCCCGGATCCTGATCGGTTATGATATACTGGGGTTCCTTACCCCCCATGGCAATCAAAAACCTGCTAAAAACCCAACTGAAGGAGGCAAAGTCCTCCGTTGCGATCAGCGCCCCCGCAAATGTAACCGATCGTTTGTGGTGATCCACACCAGTGAATGGTGTGAACACCATAGAATATTTGTTTGTCGAGTATGTAGGGTCAAAGGACACCGCATCGCCAAAAACAGAGTAGTTCCTTCGAGCAGTCCCGTCAGCCCAAATAGCCCTTCTCAGGCTACCATCATCGTCAATATCATAGTCAAAGAAGAACCCTTGCCTATTTTCAGCCATCTCCTTAAAATGATCTACAAACAATTGCCCGTCTCGTTCATGAATGAAACATTTCATATCCCTGTGAAAGTTCTTAAAATCATTTAAGGTTGCGCCGATGTTCTCGAACCCATTGACGTGTTCCTTGCACATTTTGTACGTCCTTGTTGCTCCTATTTTCAACTGAAAATCAAACAAAACAATGTCAACCATTTGTTTAGCATATCATTTTCATGGTCAAGGGATAATTAATTGTTCGTGGATGCAATAGATTACCTACCCTTGAGTTATAAACGATTATCCTTTTGTGATAATCTGTAATGTTGCGCGACAACTTTTGGAACTCTCTATCCTTAACAGAGATAAGCTCGTGATTGTGACCCTCGATAAATCGATCAACCACCAATTCACCATTCCTCATAAACAACCTAATCCTCGCCCTACACCCCACTCTCGTGACTTTGGTTTTCCTCTTCCAGTACTGTCGTTCCACTTCGTCCATCCTTTCATCTTCCCCACTTGATTTTGCTTTTTGAGTGAACCCCTCTCGATTGCAAACCAAAAGTTTAGACTTGATTGATCCGTCGCGCCACTTCTTCGTCGTGTACTTCCGTACATCAAAACCACATGCAATGGCATATATCTTATAAAAAGTTATCGCTTCCTCAATCTCTCTAAACTCCTGGCAAACGAATGGTGTAAACTCTTGTTCAACTTCCCTACAAAACGTAGCCTCATTGCTCCCCCTCACTACTTGACCATCACCTGAAATAAAAGTTCATAAAAAAGATTTTCAAGGTTACACTTTTATAACAAAAGTTACACTATTACACGTCACAGTTACACATAATTTTAAAGTTACCCTCGCAACAATTTAAAGCTACACTGTTATAATAAATAAAAGTTAGTGTTAAGAGTTACAACAATTAAAGGCTTCATCGTCAAAGTTACATAATTAAAAGTCTAATGTCACACTGTTATTACAATAAGTTACACAATTCCCAAGTCAGAGTTACACATAATTTGAAAGTTACAATTACAACTAAGAGAAGTTACATTATTAACTCTTCAAAGTTACATATAATTTGAAAGTTACACAATCCCAATGGCAAAGTTACATTTTCAAAGTTACACAATCCCAATAAAAGTTACACAATAAAACTCTTCAAAGTTACACAATCCCAATGGCAAAGTTACACATAATTTGAAAGTTACATTTATTACCAATAAAAGTTACATTTTCAACTCTTGCAAGTTACACCGTTAGGAGTTACATCATTTAAACAACAGAGTTACAGGTTATTTTAAGTTTCACATTTATTTAATAAAGTTACAGAGTTAAAACGTCAAAGTTACAGAATTAAAACTTCAAAGTTAAACTTTTAACATACATTTAAACATACAATCCCAACGGCAAAGTTACACATAATTTGAAAGTTACATTTATAACCAATAAAAGTTATATTTTCAACTCTTGAAAGTTACACTGTTAGGAGTTACATCATTTTAACAAAAGAGTTACATGTTATTTTAAGTTTCACATATATTTAATAAAGTTACAGAATTAAAACTTCAAAGTTACAGATTATATCAAAGTTACACTTACAACAACAGAATGTCAGCAATGAAGTTACAGATTATATCAACGGTTAGTAGTTCAGAGTTAATTAGTTACACAATCCCAATGGCAAAGTTACACATAATTTGGAAGTTACATTTATTACCATTTAAAGTTACATTTTCAACTCTTGCAAGTTACACTGTTAGGAGTTACATCATTTAAATGACAGAGTTACAGGTTATTTTAAGTTTCACATTTATTTAATAAAGTTACAGAGTTAAAACGTCAAAGTTGCAGAATTAAAACTTCAAAGTTAAACTTTTAACATACATTTAAACATACAAACATAATTGAAAGTGTGACCATGAAACAAAAGTGTGACCATGTTCTAACTAACTTCTACGTTGCAAGTTTGCACTTCACATACAAACATAACTGAAAGTTACCCTTCCATAATTATAAAGTTACACTTCTAGAAGTGTAAAGTTACACTATAATATAATATTTCCTCATGCATAAACACCACTTTACAAACATTTAAAAGTCTAACTTTTACAAAACAACTAACGTCAAGGTTTCTCCATAAAATTTGTGACGGTCCTGTTCAGGAAGTGTAACTCTATTGCATTTAAATGTTTAACTTTATGAACATTCCAGGTTCACTAGTTACACCTCCATACACATTACAATTGAATTGGTACTATAAGATGAATTCAAGCTATATATACGACCAGATACACGCAGTACACTCAATATCAAAAAATACTATGCCCTAACATATTAAAAAAAACAAAATCAAACTGTGAAACCACAAAAAGTCATGAGGAAATGGCTTTCATAAAAGTAAATCGAAATTCTTACCATGAATGACTTTCATAACATCCATTACAAATACGGTTATTAATTAATCAGCGTGAAATCTTTGGCCTGTGAACGAGTGGTGTATGAAGAATTGAATTTATTTGTATGGCTTAAATATAGAGATAATTTGATTTCTAGAGAGATTTCTAGAGAGAAATAGAGAGAAATATGGAAAATGGAGAGCGTTTGATTTGGCAGACAATTGAAAGAGTGGTGTGTGAAGGAAGCAATATGAAAACTGAGGAAATGATTTGTACGTTGGGTATTGTCTTTAGCCGTTAGTAAACAAGTACCCTAATCAGCTTTGGGAAGAACAATTCCACTACATGCAACCTCTCACCTAATATAACCATTTTCTTTTTTTTTTTTTTTTTTTGGTGTGGGGTTTTGTTGGTTTTTTTCCCTCAACCCTAAAGACCTACTTTCTGCTTTAATCTCATCCATCCATCCACTAGATCTAATTGGCTAATATAAGGCCTTAAGGACTCAAACATATGAAGGGACCTCATTTGAACCTTTCACTCGTCTCTATATATATGATATAATATATATATATATATATATATATATATATATATCATATATATATATTATATATATATATATATAGAGTCAAATTCAATTGAGTTCACCATTTTTATAGAGTCCTTGAGTCCTCATCCTAGCCATTGAATAAGGGGGATGGATGGCTGAGATTTGGGAGATTAAAAAACACACTTATCACTAATTAATTACCTATGCACTAATTAATTCACTTTCTCTCTCTACTTTTAATTAATCACTTTTGATCACTTTTAAGCACTTTTGAGCTGCTGAGATTTATGAGTGTAACTTTGATGCTTGCGAGTGTAACTCTAATGTTTTAGAGTGTAACTTTAACTTTTTAAGGCGGTTTGTATGTAAAAATTTTAATTTAAACAATTTTAACACCTTACGAGTGTAACTTTGATGCTTTTCGAGTGTAACTTTAATTTTTCGCGCGTAACTTTAAATTTTGAAGACGGTTTTCTCTATAATAATTTGAATATATATAATTTTAACATTCTACGAGTGTAACTTTGCTGATTTTCGAGTCTAACTTTAATTTTTTTGAGACGGTTTTGTATATAAAAATTTGAATTTGTATAATTTTAACATTTTACAAGTGTAACTTTGATGATTTACGAGTGTAACTTTAATATTTTACGAGTATAACTTTAGTTATTTTAGGTCATTTTGAGTGAAATTTTTTGAATTTTATTACATGTTGAATTTATGTAATTTACTACAAATTTATGAATGTAACTTTAGTCATCTATGAGTGTAACTGTAGTCCTTTATGAGTGTAACTGTAGTCCTTTATGAGTGTAACATCCTTTATGAGTGTAACTGTAATCCTCTAAGAATGTAACTGTAATACTTTATGAGTGTAACTGTAGTCCTCTATGAGTGTAACTGTAATCCGACCACCACAAACCAACCCACACTCACAAAAAAAAAATAGATCTAGGAAAAAAAATGAAAACAAGAGTAAAACCTAAAATAAGAAACAGATCTGACATCAACAAGTGTAACTTTTAAGGTCATTTTATGTTACTTTAATAGTGTTACTTTAATAAATATTGTGTGTTACTTTAATAGATGATATATGTGACATTAATAAATAAAATGTGTAACTTTAATAGACGATATATGTGACTTTAATAAATAAAATGCGTAACTTTAATAAATAAAATGTGTAACTTTAATAGACGATATATGTGACTTTAATAAATAAAATGTGTAACTTTAATAGACGATATATGTACCTTTAATAAATAAAATGTGTAACTTTAATAGAGAATTTGTGTTACTTTAATAGAAAATTTGTGTTACTTTAATAGAAATCATTGTCACTTAAAACCCTTTTTCAGATCTAGAATAAAAAAAACACACACAAAATCAAATCATACACAAATTTGAAAAAAAAAATCATTTATCCTTAATGGACACCCTTTCAAGATTTGAAAAACAAAAGAAAGAAAAACATACACAAACACAAATTCATATCCAGATCTGAAAAACAAGAAGACACACCACAAAGACAAATTTATCGACCCCCACACCCGTATTTACCAGCCCCCCCCCCCCCCCCCCCCCATAACAACCGCCGACAAACACCCACACACAACCACCCCCACGACAACCAATTAGAAAGAGGGGAGGAGGAGAAGGGCAGCAGTTTTACGACGGTTTCGCGCGCGGAGGAGGATTAGAAGAACAATGGCGGCGCAAGGAGGGTGACGGGAGAAGAGGAAGGAGGCGGCTAAAGGTGGTTATACCGCGTAGAGGAGGAGAGAATGAGGGAGGGAGAAGCGGCAGAAGGAGTGCGCGGCTCAGAAAGAGGAAGGGTGGCGTGAGGGAGGCAGATCTGGAGAAAAAATGGTGGTGGCAGTGAGGAGGGAAGTCCGGCGATGGTGTTGTCGAGTGGTGGCAGGGGAGGTCGGTGGCAGGGGAAGTCGTGGCCAGCAGTGGTAAGTGAATGGTGGGTTATTTTTTGTAGGGTGGTGGGTGTGCGTCGGTGTTGGTGGTGGTTGGGTGGTGTTGTGTGAACAATGGAGGATGAATGATTTATTTGGATTTTGAATTTATTAGGGTTTTAGAGAGAGAGGAGAGAATGGATATTATGTGAGATAGAGAGAGAAGTGATTGTGAGAAAAAGTATATATATTGAATTAGGGTGGATTAGTGATTAATTAAGGAATAGTAGAGAGAGAGTGATATTAATCACCTTTTTGGAGTATCAATCTTAGCCATCCATCTCCCCATATCCAATGGCCCTAAAGAGGACTCAAGGACTCTAAGGAAAGGGGTGGACTCAATTGATCCTTACTCTATATATATATATATATATATATATATATATATATATATATATATATATATATATATATATATAGAGAGAGAGAGAGGCAAGATCCGGTGAGTCCACCTAAATATTTGAGTCCGTGAGTCCAGTTATACAATATCACGGATTACACAAAACAATATCACAGGTTATACTAAACAGTATCACGAAAAAAAACACAAAAGGGTTAAAAATATTTTATGTCATACTACTCGCCGTTGACGACGACCACCCACCCACCAATAACGACGACATATCTAAGCACCTAGATGACACAATCAAACATTTATCCGGCACCGTCGTCACCCATTATTTATCCCATGTTTTCTTTTAAATCTTTATATTCCTCCACCCATACAAATTACTCATACTCGGAGCTCACACCACCCCCAATTACAACAAAAAATTTCATTGTCGTCGTTAAATTAGGGATCTCGTTGTCGGCTATGAAGAAAATTATCAAAGGCAAAGATGCTTAATGGAGAGGAAATATGATAAAATAAGCTATATACAATAAACTTTGATGAAACACCGATAATAACGAATTTCCGGCATGATTGGCCGAGAGAATGATGGTGTTTGTCGGAGTTTCGGTATTGGAATCAATTAATGTGAAAAAAGTATGAGAAAAAAAAATTAGTAATAGTGCACGAAAAAGTGATTCAGTGGTGTGATATTGTATAGTATATCCCGTGATATTGTTTAGTATAACTTGTGATATTGTATCATGGACTCACGGACTCAAAAAGATAGGGTGGACTCACGTGATCCTAATTCTATATATATATATATATATATATATATATATATATATATATATATATATATATATATATATATATATATAACAGTCCATATATAGTCCAGGAAAAAAAAGAAAAAAAGGGAGATGCAATTTTAATATATTAGTTCGGTGTTAACCTTTTCATCGAGACTTAAAGGCGGCGTGTATGTAATATACAAATGAATGTAGGGATGATATTGAATGGGCCAGTACATACTGGATTTGTCCCATGTTTTTGTTTCTGCTTCCAATGTTCATTAAAGAAAGTGTTATTATCATGTTAAAAATATATAAATAGAAAGAAACGATGGTTAAAGTGTACTTTTTACGATAAAAAATAAGCACAATTTATACACCAAAATTAACATATTTAAATATATTATATAAATAAATAATCGTTATTATTGTGTAAATATATAAATGAAAAGAAATGATGGTTAAAGTATGTAACACATTGATAAAAGCAAAAAAGCTATTAAAAATATATAAAACTATATTTAAAAATATTATACTTAATACAAATTTTCTCTAAAAGCATAGCCATGCAATTTTATTGCACGGGATTAAAACTAGTGTAATAAGAAAACGAAGTTCAGAGAAGATTAGGGGATGGAGATCCAAAAATATTCGAGGGAGGTTTCTTGAAATATGGCGAACCAAAAGATATAAAGTAGCTTCAATGAAAATGGGTTTTAGACTAGGATCACGTTTTATTGTTGCTTTATTTTCTCACATTTATGCTTGTTTAATTTATGCATGTGGTTAGTTTATGTTATGAGTTCACGTATAAATAAAATAGCATCATAAACTTGTTACCAGGAGGTGATATTGAGTTTAAGTGTTTTTTCAAACAACATTTATTACGCCTTAGAACACGAGGGATAAGTTCTGCTAAAGCAAGGTGTCACTTGTATTGTCAAGAATAATGGAGTGGCTTTATAAAACGTACAAGAAACTATCAAAAGACAATGTTTTGAGTTTTGAAACAAAGAGTAATAAATTGTTATAATTAGTAAATCGTCTAGTTACCCCAATCACTATTAATTAAAGGTTGGGCCACAAATTGTTTGATTGATAGTGGGAAAGGATCTTGGTAAATACCTTTTTCGAAAATGGGAAATTATTATTTGAATGAGGTAACAAGATATTTTAAAGGACTGTTTGAAAGTTATTTTGATGAACATTGTTATTTACTTGCCTATTGTAATTTTATGTAGATATCATGTGTCATAACAACAACAAAAATGCATTTAATTTCTGTTATATCCTCGAGAAGGACAAATTGAATGCTAGTAATAGTAGGATGAAGATTAGAAGTCGTTAATACTACAATTAACCTAACAAATTAACTATTTTTAAAACCTAACTTCACTCTAAACTACCCAAATTAAACAAGTAGTAAATTGAAAGCAAGGGTCGGACACTACAAGAAAACAACATTCAGGCGACTGATATTGGCGACTAATTTCAGTCGCTAAAATGAATTTGGCGACTGAAATCAGTCGCCAAGACCCAGTCGCAGTCATTAGTCGCGAAAAAAAATTCGGGCGACTGATTTCAGTCACCAAATTTGGCGACTGAAAAAAGCGTCGCCAAATTGGCGACTGAAATCAGTCACCCAAATTGGCGACTGATAGGTAATGTAGTCGCCAAAGTGGCGACTGAAATCAGTCGCCATTTTGGCGACCACCAAAGTCTTCAGTCGCCAATCAGTCGCCAAAAGGCCTTTTAATTTGTGAAAATACAGGGTGTTTGGCGACTGAAAGTAGTCGCCAAAAGAACATTTCAGTCGTCAAAACACCTATGATATTGCAAGAAAAATTCTGTTTTCATCCTGCCATTTCGTTACCATACCATACCTGCAAGTATAAGAAAAACCAATCATATGAGAAACCAACATCCTCATATATATAAAGAAAATTGTCTCAAGTTTACAAATCTTCTTAAAGGTTAACAAACCAAGTTTAAACAAGCACAAGTCACAAGTTTCTAAACTAATATCAAAAGCCAAGGGTCATATTGGCTTCGGCTTGCATACCACCACCTCCATTGCCTTCATCATAATCTCGCCAAAAGGGAGGCGGACCTTGGTTGCAGTTGTCGAACCTGCTTTCCCAAGCCTTAAATTTTTCTTTCATTATCCTTAATTCATCATCCCTTTCCGCGTTTTTTCTTCTTTCTTCGTTAAGTGCGACTTGGAGTTTTCCCACGACTCCCGGCTCGTAGGTTTGTTTTGAGCTTGAAGGCATTCTTCCCCTTGGAGTTTCGTAAAATACGTCCTTAGCCGACCCAATCCCGTAGACATTCCCCTTCTTGAAACCCTTAACCAAGTCGAACCAAATCTCGTTATCGGATTTCTCGGGATGCCTAAGTTTCTCGGCGGAAAATGCTTCCTACAAAATATAAACATTGTTATTAAAAATAGCTACAAAATTTGTTAAACATTCAAAAAAATGAACTTATTGTAAAAATCCAAAAATGGTTTGAAACTTACATATAATTCCTTATCTTTTGGCTTTATCCAATATCTTCTATTGTCTTGGAGTCGGGAATGGGTGTCAAGGAAGAGCTCCGGAGCCGTGGGCGTGTCAGCTTTTTTCTTCTTACCCTTCTAAAATAAGAAATTAAAGACTTGTATAAGAAGATTTTAATAATAAAAAGAATTTAAGTTATAATTTTCAAATAGACGAAAAAGTGGAAATTATAACTTACACCCAAAACTAGGTCCAAGAAAGATCGAGATCCTGCGTGATGTGACGGCTCAGCCGCTCCATCTTTCTTTCCTCCTTTTTTATTTTTGGATGCTTGGGCCGACCTAGCCTGAAACTCCGCAGTTTCACAATATTTAAGCATATCTTCATATGCACCACCTACAAGTTAAATAAGTATTATAAAATATGATAAAATGTGTTAAATTATAACTATATACAAATAACTAAAAAAATTAAATACCTCTCATATGCTCCGGCTCCTTCTTCCTCTTGACAACCTTATACATGTTGTCCCTTAACCGTCTAGTGCATGTCTCATTGTACCTTTGACGTACAATATACTCTAATCCGGCCGGCCAGTCAAATGTTTTCTACAATTTAAAAGGTAAGTATTAGTAAAATAAATTATGAATTGAAAATTATAATAATATAACAAAATATAAACAAAAATAATATACCCTAAAATTATTGAACCATTCCTCTTTTTGTGTAGAGGTAGCCTTTGTCCAACAAGTATGAGCAACCCCCGTCATCTTCATCTTTGTACTTTGAGTACAACCACGTACAACCTTTTGAGACGAAAACCTGAAAAATAAATTATGGAATAGTATGCATTTATGTTAAATAATGTAATATAATTATAAAATAATAAATTAAAGACATTGGTCGTTGTCTTACCAAAAACCCGCGGGATCCAGTATCATCTTCCCTTCCGGGGTGAACTGGATCTCTGATGTCTGATCCGAGGACTCATCGTCATTGGTCGATTCCTCGACCACTACCGGACTCTGCTGATCAATAACCTCCATCTCCTCCTCGTCGACTGAAGAAGTACTACGACGTCTATTTGAACCGCCGCCACGTTGTCTACCTCGACCTCCTGCCATCTACAATTACACAAATATTCAAATTGTTAGAAACGGTTAGTATTAAGAACGAAAGACGGGATAAAAAGTAGGACTGACAATAGTAGTTTAACGACCTAGTAAGAATCGAAAGGACGTTAGGATTCGTCATATAATCGGTAATGATCCGAAAGGAATGTACCATTAGAGACTTGCGTAATTTTGACTTTACTAAAACTCATAGCTAACATTTCTATTGAAATTAAATTACATGTGAATCCCACTCCCTAGACTATTTTATTTATTTAATTATTATTACTTAATCTTGCTTTAAATTGTAGTTTAAATTGTTATCACTTAGGTTTTGTTTTTTAAATTATAATTTTAATCAACATATCTTCCAACTTAATCGTTCTAGCTAAAAATCAAAATTAGTTTTTTACAAAATGTCTCCCGTGAGAACTCACATGAAACATGGTTAGGGCACAAGAAAACTCGAAAAATAAAACCCCTATAAGATTGATACGGAAATATCGCTTGCTTTGCCAAGTAGGGACAACCATAGTGAGTCGAAAGTGTCTATATAGCCTATTTCACAACCTATCCGAGACATCCACCACCCAAGTCCGTCACAATACTTTCCCCCACTAACTCACCCATGTGAACTTTGTGGAGGAGTAGGTCATATTTCCCAAAAATGTGGGAACAATCTAATGCATGCATACTCACTTAGGTTTTGTTTTTTAAATTATAATTTTAATCAACATATCTTCCAACTTAATCGTTCTAGCTAAAAATCAAAATTAGTTTTTTACAAAATGTCTCCCGTGAGAACTCACATGAAACATGGTTAGGGCACAATAAAACTCGAAAAATAAAACCCCTATAAGATTGATACGGAAATATCGCTTGCTTTGCCAAGTAGGGACAACCATGGTGAGTCGAAAGTGTCTATATAGCCCATTTCACAACCTATCCGAGACATCCACCACCCAAGTCCGTCACAATACTTTCCCCCACTAACTCACCCATGTGAACTTTGTGGAGGAGTAGGTCATATTTCCCAAAAATGTGGGAACAATTTAATGCATGCATACTCACATGTTCCTAACCCTGAGTCCTCAAAATTAAACTTCCTAAAACCCTCATGTCTACTACCCACATGGATTTCGCCCACAACCCTACATATCCTCACCATATAGCCAAAACATGTCAACGATAGAGGCCAAATTAGCGCAAGTAATCCGAGCTCAAAATAATCTAGCTACTCAATTAATATCAATACTAACAAAATCAAAATTATCAATACTAACAAAATAATACTAATAACACTAATATTATTAACATACTAAAACTAATCAAACAACACTAACCAAAACCCCTATACTACCAACACTAACACAAATCATGAGAAATATCAAAACCTCATTACTAACAACACTAACCCAAATCAAAATTAACAATACCAACAAAATTAATACTAACAACACTAATAATATCAACAACACTACCACTAATCAAAAACCCCCAATTAATCTAAGGATTCAAATTACAACAAACATTTAACATCTAAACCAATAATCATTTTATATGTTTATATAAACATATAAAATCAACTAAATACAAGTAGGATTCACAAATTAAACAAACTAAATTAATTGAAGGATTGAAATTAGAACAAATATACCTTCACCAATTAGAACAAACAAAGCAACACAAGAAGAAGGAGAGCACAAAGATCCGGTGGTGCTAGTGTCGGAGTGGTGGTTGAGGGAGTGGAGTAGTGGTGGTGGCGATTTTGTAGGGGAATTGGGTGTTTTCGGGTTTTTGAAGAAAATTGGGTAAAGTAAGTGTGAGGATGAGTTCGGATTTTTCTGGGATAATAGCCAATTTGGCGACTGAAAAGGTAGTCGCCAAATGGCTTATTCAGTTGCCAATTTGGCGACTGATTTCAGTCGCCCGTCTTTTTTTTTTTTAAATTTGGTAATTGTTTCAGTCGCCAATTTGGCGACTAATTTCAGTCGCCCGAGTTTATTTTCAGTCGCCAAATTGGCGACTAATAGTATCAGTCGCCGTATTACAGTCGCCTGAAACAAGATTTCTTGTAGTGGGACCAAAGAGAAAGCGGTAAAAACTATGCTAGACTTAAACTCTTGCTAATCCTTAATTAAGACAAAGATCACTAATTAAGACACATTAACTTTTTACTAATTACAAACGAATATTTGTAATGGAATACATGTAGGAATTAGGATGACATATAGGAGAATTTGAGGTTTGAATAGTAGCATTAGAGCATAAAAATGGTAACTCCGTGAAAGAAACAATGCAACAAACACCTCATGTGCAGAAGCAATAAATGAGAAAGACTTGGTGTAACTTTCACTAGGCAACTCCACAATAGCAAATATGACTCCTTTATATCTCTACCTTAAGCAATCAACTATCGCATCTCAAGAATATAGTTAGCATGAATTAAACCATCCAAGAAAGTCCTTCATAGATAGTCAACAACCATTAAACCATGAAAGCAAACATTTATATGAACATTAAGATTAAGTCGTTGTTGTTTCAAGGACGACTTTTACTCTTTTATGGAGTTTTTACCAATATTTTTCCTTCCCTTCCCTTCCCTTGCCCTTCCTCTAAGAAACAAAAAAAATAAACAAATAAACAAATTTGCCCTTCCCTTGCCCAAGGTGATTCTTCCTTAAGTCATGGTTACTTGATAATAATTATATATGATATGATGATATTGTTTAAATATGATGATGATATCGATTATTTATAATGATGATATTGTTTATATATGATGAAGATATTGTTTATATATGATCATGATATTGTTTATATTCGATGATGATAATGAATGCTTATATGCTCTTGTTATGTACGTTTCAATGTGATATTGCTGAGAGAACCCCGAGTTACTCCACACTGACTGTAGCATTCATGTTTCATGAATGAACATGTTGCAGGTTGGTGTTGCATTGGGTTTTGACGAGTGAGCTAGCGAGCGTTGTACTTACATCGACTCACCCTTAGCATTGTAGTTTATATTAGTTTATTATCTTAATTGTGTATTTATCAAGGGATCGGTGTCCCTTGTAATTATTTAAGTTACAATCGGGACAAACGATTTACTAAGTAAGCTTTGATTTTATTTTATAGTGACATTTGCGGTTTTTGCATTTAAAGTTTTTAAAATCTCGTGTTTTCCGCTGCAAATTATGTGTTTACTTTATTGCGAAATTGCGGGGTGTCACACAGCTCATTAATGTGCACATCTCTTTTGTGACTGGAGTTACAAGAGGCGAAACCCGGGGTGGAACCATCTCCCGAAAATGGTCCACAATCTTAATAATAAACATCATAATCAATATCATACCCATCATCATCAAAATCATAATCATCACATTATCAACATGGTAAACATCATCAAAATCAATGTCACATACATCACAATATATAAATGTATTGAGTAGGGAAAACCTACCTCAAAAGCAAATCTGAAAGTACGGGGCACACAAGCCTAGAATCGATCCTCTACGAAATGTCCTCCTAACAATCATACAAATAATCTAGAATCAACAATCAATCATGATTACCCAAAACCCAACCCTAATTCAGATTAGGATTCTAACAATTCTACCCAATATACAATTTAATTATAGATTAGAGGCTTACGACAATATCGACGCACGATTGATTACGAACTAGACACAAAGACAATATTCAAGCTTGGCAATAACATTAAGAGGGTTAAGAGTGTTTAGAAAGAGTTTTTAGGGTTAATAGAATGATTAAAAACTGACGAAATGTTTTTATACCTCTTAATTATCTTAATCCAAAACCGCTCGAAAAACCTGTTAGACCGGTGCACTCGGTCGTGTGCACAAGAACACTCGACCGAGTACACTGCACTCGGCCGAGTAAAACCAATAATCGATCGAGTGCCATTTAGGCAGTAGCCAAGTGACACACACTACTTACTCAACTGAGTACAGACACTCACTCGGTCGAGTACACTCTACTCGACTGAGTACCAAGCTAACAGAATACTGAGTTTTACAAATTGGTGGTAGTTTGAGTTAGCAAATTAAGAGGATAAATTGGAGTGGAACAAAATTGTAAATGAAGGCATTAAAATGCAGGGGTATAATGGTCAACCATGTCTATATTTACAGAAATCGTGTCTATGAAAGAGCATAACCCAAAGATTATACAAGAGACTAGGCTAGAATCAAGCATCACAATAACACAAGATATGAACTTTCTTACTAAAAAAGACTTCTCCTTTAAACCAAGTCAAAGTCTATTCAAGCTTGCTTCATAAAACTCTAGATAAGTTACACCACTTCTCTAGAATATGCAATAGCCCAGCAAATAAGATGTAGAGGTGATCAATCTATACAATCATTAGCTCAATATAAAAGATAAAACATACAGAAAGACCATTAAATGCAAGAGTACAGAATTAATGGTCAGTTTTGTTGCCCACCCATATCATGGGAATTCTAAAATCCCATGAATTTTAGTTTTTAGAAGTTATTTGGTTACCCCATATTTTGTAAAATGAGGGAGTTTCAAACTCCATAGGAATTTTCAACTCCCACATAATAGAGGAGTTAAACTAAACTACCTCTTTCCCAAGGTCATTAGAAACTTTTAGGAAAAAGAAACTCCAGCATGGCAAGTGGCAACCAAACATACAAATGCACTTCAGGTGAATTTATATGTAGAAAATTAAATCATGTGAGTAAACTAACAATGAATTTAATTCTCGTATGAACAAGTGAGTACTTAGCGAATTAACAGCTTTTGTTATCATAATTTTTTATTCAATGCGCACACTGGTCGTTCAACTAGTTGCTTACAAAAGCTATGACCATTAGAAGCTGTGACCGGAAAATTAGGTGTAATCCTCATTATTTAATCGACCCCAGATGACTCATCGTGAGTCATTTTTAAAATTTTAATGCATGGTGCGTTCGTGACGCAAAATGACACGTAAATTTAGAAGTCATGCTTGATTCTCTCTCGGCCAATAAAAAGAAATCAAACAGTCTATCACACATCATTTGCAACAAAATCCCAAAACACTGTGGTGTCCTATCATGGTGTATTCTTGATTCTACAACGAGTCTTGCACCAACTTAAAGATTCAAAGATAGCCTCTCTTACAAGAGACATTTATGTACAGCCGTATAAGACTCCATTTCACAAATTGAAGAGAGTTTACATTATCTGCCCTCTAGGAGAGTCAGAGCGTAGTTGTGTTTTGACTGGTCGAGTAACCATATTTAGAGCTCTCGGTATCGCTTGTCATAAAGGAGGAGTCATCAAAGGTCCAATCGGCCAAGTATGTTGGTTTTGAGGTTATGGTTCCGACTTCAATACTCCCAGTTAGCATTGCCAATGCCCGCGACATTGTTGGGCGGTGTCCGGGAGAAGTTTGGGTGCATAAAAGAGCCACACTGATCACTCTTCTCACCTCTTCCTCATTGAACTCTGACAATCGTTTATCGACCAAATCCACGTCTTGACTGTTTTCGTGAAGATGCCAAGCCTACAAATGTAACGGTGAGAGAAAACACAATTTTTTAAAACCAATTTACCTTCACATAAAAAACTTATATTATTAGTGTTAAATACGAGACCAACTCATTACGCTAAAGTCTAAATAAGATAAACTAGGATTTGGGTTGATCATATATGTGAGGTTGTTTCATACAAGACTCACTATTACATTCATTTACTTTTCCCTAAACTTTGATAGCATGAACCTTTAGTCATATAAAAAGATTTGGAACGAAATTTTGTCGTTTTGAGGTTATGGACAGGTAAAGTAGGATAGAAGTACTACCAACGTACCCAGTCAAGAAGATACATTTTTTCTCTTTCCAAGGTGGAGTCAGAATTGGGTCTACCGCTCACAACCTCCAGAGCAACAACACCAAAACCAAACACATCGACCTTGTCGGTAAGATGGCCACGCATGGCGTATTCAGGTGCAAGGTACCCACTGTAGAAGAGAGAATTAAATGCAGTAAAAAAAAAACACACTTTGCTTCCTACTAAGAAACTATGTTACTACATTGAAAGTTTTCTATGTAGTGGCAGACCCAGCTTTAGAGAGCCGGGGTAGAATAGTTGTAAACTTTACGACTGATGCAGGACCAAACAGTTACGGAGTATTATATAAGAAAAATGAACTCAGGAATGTGAGCCATAACCTGCCTTATAGATTAACAGCAAAGATGACTTTCTTATGTCTCTTGCTAGGAAACGCTACCTTTTTCTTAGCAACAGGCTTTCATGGTTTTCCCCTTTTGGTTGGAACTTCAGGAGGTTCCCGAAAAAGATGGCGAAAAAAAAGGATTCCTAGAGTCGAGACTACTCTTTAAGAGGTCGTAAGTTAAAATCTTTATCCGTGTGTGCCCGGTGCTCCCTAGGGTCCGCTCATAGTCAGATATAGATGAGTGTCGCAGTGTGAGACATTAACTTTTGGCTTAAACTGAAGTGTCGAAGTGTCATGTCGGAACGTGTGTGAACATGACACAGCCAAAGTGAAAGTGTCAAAATGACATATTAAGGTATAACAAATCTGTCTCTTATGATGATGATACAACATATAAAACAACTGTACAGTGAAACCTGAAACGGAGACAGACGTAATAAACTAAGTGGTTCTTACATTGTTCCAGCAACACGGGTACTTATGTGAGTTTTTTTATCATCATATAACTTTGCCAAACCAAAATCTGATATTTTGGGGATAAGATCGGCATCGAGCAGGATATTACTGGCCTTGACGTCTCTGTGCACAATGCGAACACTTGAATCCTGATGGAGGTAAGTAAGACCTCTTGCCACACCCACGCATATCTCAAACCTCTTGGTCCAATTGAGGTTCAGGGTACTGTCTCCTGTTGGATGGATAACAATTCATGCAAACAAAATTACAATATACGAGTAATTCCTTAATTTCAAGGCATATCAAAATGGTCATACCAAATAAGGCTTGATCAAGACTCTTATTCTCCAAGTATTCATAAACAAGCAAGCGTTTTTCGCCTTCCAGGCAGCATCCATACAATTTCACCAAGTTGCGATGTTGCACAGCAGAAATAGCAGCTATTTCTGCCATAAATTGATGTTTTCCTTGATGAGATGCTACTGATAGCTGTTTCACTGCAACTATTCTGCCATCACTCAGCATCCCCTGCAAGTGACATTAGCGTTAATGGGTTAGTCATGTAACTTTTTGTGTACTCAGGTTATTGGCTATTGCACATCCATTCCATTTTTCTATTTGCAATTATCAAGTTTTAATGAACATTTGAGATTTATGAGGGGTTCTAAGTATTTAAAAAGCCACATTGTTATACATTTCTTTTCTATATTGACTGTTAATTTTCTCTTTTCTCCCTTCTCTTACTTTGGGGCTTTTCCTCCTTGCTCCTTTATTTTACCATATCACTATGGTACAAAATCCTCTTTCTGTTATTCTCCGTTATATATCACTCAAAGAAAATACCATTATAGGGATGGTTTAACATTGGTATTTAAAAATGCTAAAGGATATTGTACAAAAAAAGAAAAAAAAAAGAAAAAGAAAATGAGAGACACGAGAGAGAAGATAGACAACAAACATATAAATAAACCCACAGTTCAGATCTTAAGAAGTGAAGATTTAACGCATTTGAGAAACATTCTTGAAATTACTCGATTGGTCGCAAGCCGTTGCATGACATCCTCCATTCCCCCATAACTAGGGCTGAGCAAAAATATACGATACGGTTTTATTATACGTATCCGATACGATATACGGTTTCAATTATACGGATTTCCGTATATCCGATACCAATTTCCGTATATACGATACGGTTTATAAAAAACCGTATCGGATACGTATCGGCAAAATTTGAAACCGGATATACGGTTTCCGATACGGTTCCTATTTTTTCTATAAAATATTAAAAATAAAATCATAAAACCACTAAACGTCGAGTATATCCGTGACTCAATCTTATTACTTTTATACATTTTTAAGTTATTTATTCTTATAATATGTGATACTCTTTTAACTTATTAAGAAAAATCATAAAAATCACAACAAAAATAAAAATAAGACATAAAATTTTACATAATTAAATGAAAAACCGGATACCGGATATACGGTTTCCGGATATACGGAAAAACCGGATATACGGTTTCCGGATATACGGAAAATCCGTATCGGATAAGGATACCCAAAATTGAGATTTTTAAAACCGGATATCCGATACGGTTTTGAAAACCGTATCGGATATACGGTTTTGCTCACCCCTACCCATAACAAAGGATTTCATAGTTGCATGGGCCAAATAGTTGGTTATGCGACGAGGTTTTTCAGTTTTTGGATCTAATCAGCCCTGCGATTAATTCTGCATTTTCAAAATAATGCACTATATTTTTATGATCAGTACGGTAATTTAGCTGACCCCCAATTACGTTATGACAACCACTTTTTCTGCGATTAATTCAGCCCTGCGATTAATTCTGCATTTTCAAAATAATGCACTATACGGTAATTTAGCCTTGAGAGTATTTGCTTCCCACAAATCATTTTCTGCGAAACGCTCCTCATTGTTTACTGCCTTTTATTTTATTACTTCCCATCTTTTGTGGGGGAGAGGGGTGACATTTACAGAAGTGAAAAATCTTCACTCTTACAAAGAACAGTCACTATGATCATTTACTCTCACCGTTTGTGCCACATTATCACTCGTAATGAATAACTTATGTATATCACATAAATGTACAGCAACCTTGAGTTTATCTCTTCGTGAATGACTCCACTTAACTCTATTGGAAATATCACATAATAATTCTATCATATCTTAAGATATATATTGTGTTGATCTCTTTATATATTCTTTCCTAGTTTTACTAATTCACAATCCCTTGAGATTTGCTTGCACTTACGTCTAACATAAGACTTCTAGGGTTTAGTTTGTGTCATTACTTCTTTGTATAAATAGTTTAGGACATGTACAAATTCCTTTATGCAATTCTAATACAATTGAAACATTTCTCTTAAAACTTAATATGGTATCAGAGCCTCGTGCTCTTGATAAAGGCTAACGCCTTAAGAGTTGATCCTCTTCTGCTGCAACCAACCACCACCCATCTTCCACCTCTTATGAATTGCATCAAACCATCAAACCTACCCTTTCGGTCACTACCGAAATTTAGCCATCAACAATAACAACCGCCACCATGTTTAAGTCCTCCCTCCACCACCAACCAACCCACCAACCCACAACACCACCATTTATAAACTTCAGAAACGCCACACCTCCACCGTCACCCACAATACAAAATGTAGATCTGAAAAAAAAAAAAAAAAAAAAACTAAAACAATGTCAAACCATGGCAGGACATGCCATCCTCAATACTCCATCTCACACAATTTGTTCATCTTGTTCAATAAAAACCACAACGTCCAAATAACATACCTCTAACTTGTTTGAATCCTCGATTAAAAAAAAAATTGTGCCCTTGTGGCCACCCCTCCAAAATTTGTGCCTTAGTGGCCACTACTCAAAACTTGTGCCCTTGCGGCCTCCCCTCCAAAATGTTTGCCCTAGTGGTCACCCCTTTAAATGTGACAATGTGTGCCCTTGTGGCCACTTGTCAAAAATTTGTGCCCTAGTGACCACCCCTCTAATTTTCGTCTCGACGAGCACATTCAAAACTCGTAAAACAGAGGAAAAAAAAACTCGTGCATCTCTCTTTAGTTTTCTAAACCTTATCATTAAAACCTTCAAATTTGCTGGTTAAAATTACCCATGTTTTCTTACAACCAACATTCATTGAGCCATGTTTTGCTCACAACACTATTGTACTGCCAATGATTAACTCCTTCCCAATTCATAGAGTTGAGAAAAATGACATTCAATGGCCACAATTGGTTAATGGCCAACTCACCATTGTTTCACCTTACGTACAATATCACCTATCTACCCCAAATCCATATATTACCACCATCATGTTCACTACTCAAGCTACCAAACCGAGTTCATATTCAAACACCTTCAAACTGCCAGACCATAACCCACTTCGTCGCATCATCGATTGGTCGATGACACCGTGGCTACTCCTTGCTCAATCAATAATCACTGCCCTGCTGCTCTGCCACCAATTCACAAGCGACATCGTGCCAATAAGAATCCACCAAATTATGCAGTCTATCTCTTCGTCTTCTACTCATCAAGATTGGTCTTACCCTTCGGACGTCCATCTTGCGGGGGCGTATTGGAAATATCACATAATAATTCTATCATATCTTTTCGTATATTGTGTTGATCTCTTTATATATTCTTTCCTAGTTTTACTAATTCACAATCCCTTGAGATTTGCTTGTACTTACGTCTAACATAAGACATCTAGGGTTTAGTTTGGGTCATTACTTCTTTGTATAAATAGTTTAGGACATGTACAAATTCCTTTATGCAATTCTAATACAATTGAAACCTTTCTCTTAAAACTTAATAAAATCATGATCAAAAGTTCACACACTAGGATGAGCTGAAACCGAAAGTTCTCTATTCAAAAAGTAAGGTGCTCGAGTCAAAAGGCTATTATTTCAATAAAAGAAAATATAACGCTAACAGAAATTTCTCTGAAATGTACAACGAGAACAACTAAATATGCTTTTGGTTTAAAGGTCCTTCCCTGGCGAGTGATGAGTAAGGGGGTCATATACACGTAGCTAACCGCATCAACCAATTGTTAAATCACTACATAAGATATGCATGGTCTAGTGAACCGTTTTGAATTATTCAATGATAATAGTCTTGAAAGCTATCAATTTTCAACAAATTTTTAGTTAAAGATTACGTAAGACGCAATCAATGCAGACTGGTACTCTGGTAGATCTGTTGATAACCGGGAAAGCTCCAGCAAACTGTGACACTACTTTTTAAATCATATCGAGAGCAGAGTCATGTACCTTAAAGACAGGTCCAAAACCTCCCTCTCCTAGCTTATTTGAAGAGTCGAAGTCCCCAGTGGATGACCTCAGTTCAGCATAACTGAAAGTTTTGGCATTGATCCCAAGGAGCTCTGGAAGTCCAAACAAACAACAAAACAGTCATAAAATACATTGAAATAATGCATAATCAAATATGGCTGACAGGACTGAAGTACAGAAAAGCCGTTTTTTTTGCTATTTCTACAGAGTGCATTTACAGCCATACCATCTTCTGTTGCACGGCGTCTCCTTTTTCTTTGAATAAACCAACAACCAGCCAAAGAGAGAAGGGCTATTACTACTACAACAGCAACGACCACCCCAACAATAACAGCAGTCCGTTTTGCGTTTGTAGTTGAACTTATAGGTCTCGGCTGAAACACTAACAGCCAAATTGTTGTTCAGCAATGACTTGGTTTAAAAAAAAAGTGTATGATATTAATCACCAAATTAGATATATCTTACATGGTGTAACACTGAGAGCTGATATAGAAGGTCCATATGTTCCTTGAGAAGGTATGCAGCATGTCCCTTTCCCAGCCCAAAATAGATGTATTTCAATGTAGTTTGATGTCACCTGAATGGTGTAATTCCTTCCAACAGGTGCGTATGACTGCCCTCGTGCCTCCCTACGAATGTCAAAATCCTTTTCCACGCGATTTCCCTAGTTAGAATATCAATAGGGGAGCAGAAGAACCATTTAGTACGTGTTTGAATGGATGCAAATTAGAGTGGAGCTGGAGGAGGGGAGAGAAGGGGATGGAAAAGGGTGGCGGACCCAGATCAGAAAACTGGGGTGCACCAAAAAGAAAATAAAATACTAGACGCTTACTTTTCATGGGTTAAAACCCATCATGCTTTAATAGTGAGAAACTGTAAAGGGATTAGAGCGGCGTATCATGTTCTTTCCAAATATTTCCTATGTTTGAAGGATTTCAATTTGACTTGTAGTGAGAAAAATGGATATCCTATCTCGCTTTGATCAGAAGAGAGAAAAGCAAGACCTCTAAAGTAACTAGGACATGAGTAATACTTTCATCTATTCCTTGCTTCAATGTTCCAAATAATTCATGTTTGTAGTTAAGGAAAACAATTTACCAAATCTGATCATCAATAACAATAAAAGATGAACCAGTATGCCATAATATGTCATAACATATAAAGCATTTGGGAAAATATGAAATGGGGACAAAAACATGATATGAATATTAGAAGCTTTGGTCAACATGTTACCTGAATATATATGTCAAAAACACGCCTCCCAAGACTTTTCCATGTTTTACCATTCTCAATTTGTAGCTCTGCAAACTGTAACAGGACACTGTAATTACCATTCTGAAGCCCGATCCCATAGTACCTTAGTGATCCAGCTGACAGTCTTGTTGTCTGGAACAGCTCAGAGTCTAGACTGGTAAACTGGCGTGGAGAAACGTATGTGTACGTTACATTGTTATTTGAGGTGAACAATCCCACGTTACTGACTGCCCACTTGTCAGTACTCGTCACAAAATAATTCGCAGGACCAAGCGTTTCATCATCATTTTCATAAAGAACTTTATTAGATGCTCTAATCTGTCGACCACCGCATTTAACTGCAAAGTCAGAGTCTGCACAAAAGTGGACCAGCACACAGATAAGTAAGTCGCTCTAATTGAATATCTGAAGGGAAAAAGGTATGTAAAAATCCACGTTAACAAGCAGACAGTAGTAGGGGTGGGTTTCAGTATAAAAAGAGGAGGGAAAGGGAGGGGAGGGGAGGGAAGGTGGATGGATATGAGGGAAAGGGAGAGGAAGTGGATGGAGGGGAACGAAAGGAGGGAAGGGGAATGGAGTAAAGGAATTTTCCCCCTCGAATCCTAACCAAAACCTCACCCCCATACCATGTGCTGAGTTTTCCAACTTGTGAGTTATTGGAGGCTGCCAGGATTTGGACCCGTGACCTTTGGTCACAAAGGCTGTGATACCATGATGGATGAACCATCTCAACCAAAACCCTAAGGTGATGGTTGATGCCCATATATTATAGTTATATTCTATTAAGTGAAACATTACGCTGAAAGCATCTCTAGAGTAGTCTAATATAAATATATATATATAAGTGATGTAAAAAAAACAATTTTAATTAGTTAGTCCTTAGACCGAGTTAAACCCAGTATGAGGAAAAGTCTGAGCAAGGGTCTTATGCTCATACCTTCACCATTTAAGCCTAAGACCTTGGTAAAGTAAATGTTAGACTTGAATTATTCCTTTCAGTAGTAACACAGCATAGAATCTCTAGAGTAGTCTAATGAATTATTCCTTTCAGTACTAACACAGCATAGAGTATGTTCTATCAGATGTTAGACTTGACAAACTTAAAAGAAAAATAGAATCTCATTTCTAGCAACGCAGTATATAAAAACCAATCAAATAGAAATGTGGTGAAATATACACTGGAAATTTGTAACTATCACAAGCGGACAAATAAGAAAGAATAATGTTAAATGTACTTACAGCGTCCTAGACCACTGTTGCAAGGAAATCCGTTCTGCACACAGTTCAACCCTGAAGGCAAAGCTCTACAAAGAAAGTGCTATATTAGTTGCATTTTGGCTATTTAGATCTCATCCCACTCCTAACAAGACATAAGAGAAGTGTGATGAAGTGTCAATAGGCGCCTATCTTCCAATCTAACTTCCATCTACCCAATACTTGGGATAAAAAGTTCATGTTCAAACTTACGCATGGATACACGCTTGGGCACAGGCGCACTTCTGTTACTCGGAATTTTTTAAACTTTAAATGTCTCCAATACTTGTGTGTGCAAATGTCAGACGTGGTTAATTCGAAAAACTCTGATATCTTTAGCTAAAAATGAAATGTCCAAGTGCCTAGTGTATGCAAGGTAATATGAACGGAGTTATATAGGCACAGGCAGTGTATGCGAGGTAATGAAGAACAGAGTTATACGGGCACGGGGACGGGCACGGGCACGGGCACGGGCACGGGCACAAATACTCTGATTTGACTCGTGCCTCTAAAGTTTTATCGACCAACTACTACATACTACGGAATATAAGACGCTCAATCAGTTAAGCCAACCATTTTTCTTATTACATTATATTTACAAAAATGTGAGTCTACGTCCCCATAGGAAATCGAAATGGGGTACAGTAAGGTACTGAGTGTTCTCATGCACACATTTATCTCAGAAAATGCAGGATTAGAGACATGTTGAAATTCAGACAAAAACCATAGAGCGACAAAGGGATACAGGTGTAACTTAGTAGGAATCTAATTTTCTAGTGTTGATGAAATTTGTCTTTCTAGAACGGTCATTGACGTAAAGTTAAATTGAGTGCACAGATGCCTCATTTGATGTGAATTAGTTTCCTAAAGTACAAATAGGAAAGTCTTTGTGAATGAACCTAAAATGGAAATGGGAAGTTTATTTTGAATAGGAGAGATGTACATAATATTTATAATAAAATTGGGACCTATTGGCTGACTTACTATATAATTCCCTTATCAAAATAGAAATATAGAATTATGAAGTAAAACTCTTCCAGACTAGGTGGTATTGATTCCAGAAAAAGGGTCATCACCTGCTGTTAGAGCTTGCATCCGAGAAATTATTCGCGACCAGGTTGCTGTATTCACAAGTGTAAAAAAGGAGGTTAGGTTAGGATCTGAGGGGGACAGGCATGCTAAATAAGAGATAACAACACTGAACTATTTACAGCACGAGTGATCACTTAATTGAAGAAATAATTTAGGTACTTTAAAATATATAAAGCATACAGTTGCGTGCTTTGTTGGCTAACCCAAGATGGGATGCTTCCGGATAACTGATTGTATGACACATCTCTGCACACACGCATGTCAAACAGTATGTTAGGATAATAGAAAAGAAGTTCCATATAAACAGGTTGTTTTATTTAAGGTTAATCATATTACTCTTATCCATGTTTGTTTCAGTCTTCCTCTTTCCATAACGATATTATCCGTTCCCCATTTTCAAGCCATTTAACTCTTAAGTCCTAACTAATGCCCCAAGTGATCTAATGTCGCACATGGCCAAACGACCTTACCTTAAATGGTTTTCCCTCATCTTATCTTCAATTGACGCAACACCTAATTTCTTCTTAATAGAATATAACTATAATATATGAGCCTCAACCATTACCTTAAGGTTTTGGTTGAGATGGTTCATCTATCATGGTATCAGAGACAGAGTGACCGAAGGTCACGTGTTCAAACCCTGGCAGCCCCCAATATCTCACAAACTCGTGTTCAAACCCTGGCCGCCCCAAATATCTCACAAACTCACCAAGTGGAAAAACCCGCACATGGTATGGGGGGCTTGTGCACTAACCAACCACTCTTCAAGCCCAATGGGCATTCGAGTGAGGGGGCATAATAGAATATAACTATAATATATGAGCCTCAACCATCACCTTAAGGTTTTGGTTGAGATGGTTTATCTATCATCATACGCCTTCACTAACTAAATGAAAACCATTTCAACTTCTAAGTTCTAAGTGAGATACGGCATACTTGAATCCCCACTTGCACTAATATTTTTTGAAACTAAATATTACATATGAAGTGCATACTTTTCTTAGTCAACGTAACTGCTCTACTCTACAACCTGGGCTCCAAATATCTGTGAAGAATTGTCGGCCAATAATCTACAGCATGCAATTTTAAATGTAAATAAGACCAAGCATATAGCTTGCCAAAGTTTCAGTGTAGCCAGTGTACACTTTGCTCATTTGCTGAAACATGTTTGAGAGACATTTGGTAGTTCTGGACTCCGGTCAAGTAGTATAATAATGATATTTAATAATCTGATATTCACGCTAAAAAACAAATCATGCTTGATGTTCATTATGTTCTACCTACACAACTGTTTGACATCTCTTTAAAAGCATGAAGGAACATTGCATTTCAAGCTTGTAAAACTCACATATTAATCAGAGACGAACTCTTCTGAGCAGGGAGGCCACCTGTAAGCTTGTTATTTCCAAGAAATCTAAGCAATAATACAAAATGATTATCAGACTGCTTGCTGCATAATGAACCTGGCTTACAAACGGGTAAGAGAATTCAACTACAGTCTAAGATAATTACACCTGTAACTTCAAAATAATTAAAAGACAAGTAACTTACAAATAACCAAGAGAGCTGAGGCTGAAAACTGAAACTGGGATTTCTCCAGTAATGCTGTTAAAGCTGATGTCCCTGTTGAAAATTTACTTTCCTTAACGAAGCAAAGAACGGAAAAGAAATACTCAACAACATCAACCCCAATGCCTCAAAGCCGATGTGAGTCAGTTTCCGGATGGCGGATGACATATAAGAAGATGAGGAATGAGTGGATAACCTAGAAGGAGAATTGCGACAGTAGTGCATTGACAAAGCTACAACTTCACAATATATGAGTGCAAACAGATTTTCATGCAATATCCTTTTTTCTTTTTTTTTATTCTGTTTTTTTGGATAGGTTATTGAGCCATTTCTTCTATTGCCACAATGAATATAAATATTTGGTTATTGGAAATGCAATTCCCAAATTGGAAAAAAGAAATGGATACAAATGACAGGAGACAATTTCCATAAATTTACGTGTATATAGAGTTTTTTATTTCAAACAATTACCACCAAAACCAACTTCTAAATTAGCACTTGTCTCTGTCATGCAGAAAACAATCCACAAACACAAAGAAAAGCACCCTACTTACAGAAATGTCAGACTTAGTAGTTGTCCAATGCTGCTGGGTATAGCACCTGTGATGTTGTTATTCTTTAAAGCTCTAAAGGATATTCAATAAAATAAACTTGTCAGGGGGAAAAATGGTTATCAGAAAATGAAATTGTGGAAGAATAACATCAGTGTGCTTGGTTGACTTACAAGATGTTCAAGGACGTCAAATTAGTTACAAATTCCAGCGAAGTACTGCTATTTGACAAGCCGCTTATTCTCCTAAGATGGCATGATTTAATAAATGATTAGTTACACCAAGAAGTGCTGATGAACTGACGAGTGTGCAAGTGCTACAGGAAGAGAGAAATCGCCCTGTAAAGAAACAACTCACAATTCTTGCAATAATGTTAGATTAGATAATTCAGATGGTATTGGTCCACTGAACGAGTTCCCCTCAAGCCTCCTACATAACAGATTTCACATGTGTCAGTAAACATAGGACGTTTATGATTGTGGTGTCACACCACATTCTACTTACGTACAAAACTAATGGCATCTGAAGGCTTATTACTAAATGATTGAAGTAGGACAGAAAGAAAAGTGATAAAGTTAATGAACAGGATTTTCCAGTCAATAATTCTCACAAGACTTGAAGCTGGCTCCAACCTCCAATAAATTTGGGTATAGCTCCCGTAAGGTCAGTGTCTGATGCCCACCTAAATAATAGAAAGTACTTGCCGACAGTCAGTATATATGCGAGTAACGAGTTTAAAATAAGAAGCTTTTGCAATGACTAAACCAAGAACATCTGTAGAAAAATGGTGATTAAGAAGTTCAGAAGTGAGCATGCTAAGTGCGTACAATTTCTGTAGGTTCTGCAAATTGGCAAATGTAGAAGGGATCGGGCCACTCACTCCAGAACTATCTATGTACCTGTAAGCAATATAAAAAAGGAAAAAAATTATAATGAAAGAAAGAAATCTTGAGTAAATCGTTTAAAAGCATCAAAAGGGAATACAGCACCTCACTACTAACTTCTAGAGGAGAAGTTTTAGAAAAGAATGGATTTGGCAACTCTAATTTCATACGCCTAAAGGAGGTTTCTGACTTTCTTCCCAAAACCAATTAGCAACTATGATGCTTGGACTCGGGTAGTGATCCGAGGTTCAGATCCTTGGATTTTAAAAAATCAAGGACTCATGGACATGTTTTTGAAGGATCCAACATCGAAATTTGGACTCGGCTTTTTAAAAAAAAAAAAAAAATAGCAGAAGCTTTGTTCTTATAAAAAGAAAAAAAAGAGTTAGTACTCAAATCAAGTTTATCAGATGTAATTACTAAGAAAGCAAAGATTACGATCCAAACTAGAGTTCCATGGTTCGAGGTTCAACTCGGTTTGAGGAACAAGTTTAAATTCATAAAATGCTACCTAAAGTGAACTCGCTTCGAAGGGTTGTATATAATATCCACATTCTTGTTCGTTTTTGTATGACATGGTGATCATTATCAATTTATCGTCACTAGTTTTTAAACAGTTAGTTTGTCTATTTATATACATCTCAGAGAATGAACTAATCCCCCCCTTCGAACTAAACATCTCATTTGCTTTTTGAAGGTCAAAGTTTATAAATTTCAATCCTATATTGTTTAAGAAGTAAAAAAAAATCAAAATATAACCCTTTGTCTTTACATTTACAGTCAAAAACACTTTCGTGAAATAATGTCTTCAACAAAAATTAGTACTAACATAAAGATGGAGAGAAACATTGTACAAGTACCGGCTTGGACTTTGGAGACCATATAAGTAGCTTTATTGGTCTGAAGTTTCAAGTGAACAGTTGTCTAGTACAGAGTAATTAGTTACAGAAGTTCAAGTGGTATGCACGTTGAACGTGGATACGGTGAAGTTTTTTAGCAAGTAAAAAGACTTCCAAGTCTCAGCTCCTAAGAATCCAAGATGTAATAAAGACACCTCAAAGTTACGTCAAGGGAAAAAAAAATTTAATTTCACACTACCCCCAAAAGACTCACAGCCACACGTTTGCCCATAGAACTACCAAAACCATGCTCCATGATCCCCTTCCTTTGCCTTTATCAATGGCTTCCCTACCATATTTATTTTCAATTGCTTTTGTATCCAGATACCCTAAAAACCCCTGCATCTGTTTTCACCAAGCTACGACCTATCTCCTGTGTACCGGTGGGTTGGGTCGAGTCGACAAGGGTGTGTCATTGTGGAGTGGAGAGTCCGAGCATCACAGATTGGCAATAGAGTAACTCTACTAAAATTTCTCTTCTTTTATCGATTTGGGACATTCACATGCCTATTACAGATCGACTATTTCTAAACTCATCAAACACAATGTCTAGGCAAAGGCCTCTAATTTTATAAGAAATAACACAAAAAACTGGATGAGCCACACCCACAAGCAGGAAAGGAAGTCTGATTCATAATCCGAGAGGAGGTTTATCCCACAACGAAAAGAAATTAATTTATTATATAAATAAATAGTCATCAGAATTATATAGAAGGCCTCATAATGAGCACAGATAAATCATTCAGGAGGTGCAAAAAACAAATGACTCGATATCATATATAGTCTAGCGAAATAGGAATCAGGTATTCAAGAAGTACCTATCTAACCCAGGGACTTGAGTTGCCAGATTATCTCAATCGAAGCAAATTGTGAATCGGCCCAAACGTATTTTATTATGGTGCTTGCGTAAAATCTATATAACAGATACTCGATTACAAGCGTGGCGCTTGCTTAAATCTATATAACAGATACTCGATACAAGCGTATGTAGTGCATATCGAATGTCCCGTATTCATAACAAATTAGGTAACCTCTCAATAACTTTCCAGGAAAAAAACTAGAAGAAACAAGAAATTACACAGCCAATACACTAAGCCAATCAACGTCGGCTTGACTAAAATATAAAAAATACTAGGGATATGCTAATTAAGGACTTACAGCTGTGTTAACTTCTTAAGATTTCCCATCTCTGATGGCAAGGGACCAGAGAAATTGTTTGACCCAAAACCTCTGCAGATTTCATAAATCATGAACAGTGATATCCGACTTATAATTAAATGAAAAACAATCTAAACAAAGTAATACTATTACTTAAATCATCTAATAAAAAAAGCTCAGTATCATGCTAGACTTCAATTAAATAAGTGGAATTTAGCTGAAAAATAAGTCACAAAAGAAGCATTAAGCAGCAGAAAACTTACAGTGATCTCAAGTCAGTTAACTGACCTATTTCTTTTGGAAGTGGGCCAGACAATGAATTAATACCAATATCCCTTAAATGACAAAAAATAACACAATACAATCAGAAATAACATTGCATTGCACATAATCAAAGATAAGAATCTCCATTATGGTATTATATTTGGCCCCGCGGCACCACATCACGACCTAGTTATAGAATAAAAGTGTTTTGAAAGTTACCGGCTCAACGTGACTGCCTTTTGAGGCGGTGTTGGTCACATTTATGGTGCCTCGACCGAGATCAGTCCTCAACGACTGATTTTGAGAATAAATCTCAAGCCAAGATTTAATACCAAGTCTTTGTATAAAAAAGTCTACAGCTTGATTCACATACAAGTACTGCAAGCGAGTTAGGTTTCCAATGCCTGAAGACAAGGGGCCTGTTAAGTAGTTCTGTGATATTTTCCTAAATCACAAGAAGTTGTCGCATATTAGATGGTGTATCATGTCTATGGAATATGGAGCCTTATCTGCAAATTCTGTGATGAAGAGCCAGCACGTAGTTTTTGCAGATAAGCTACGGCAGACAAGTTATCACGAGTAATAAAATTAGAAAAGCATACAAATTTGTGAGGTAAAGCAAATTCCATAAATCATTTGGTAGCACCCCAACTGCGTCAATTGCATACACCTTCCTGTCAGAATTGAAGTTGATTTCAGTCATGAGCTGCTTGCTTGAGTTATATTCAATAATTCCAAACTAAGATGGCCAGTAAATGCATGTGAGGGCCTCAAAGAAGGGACAAGCAGCATAATAACGTTAAGAGAATTAGGTCACTTTGGTCAGTACCAATATAATGAAAAAATCAAGAAACAATAATAATTCACAGCTTTTCAACAATATGAATGTGTTTCAAAACTTCGGTGTCTTGCCGTACAATCACACCAACCGGTGGTGCTTCTAATGAATCACCCAAATCTTCAATCTTTCAACAATTTTTTTCGTCGATTCAAGTAACTTTGTGGAGTCTGTACGACTTTGTCAGCTTGTTGTGGCAAGTTGGTATTTTAAATAGTCAGCTTGTTTTCTTTTGTCATGTTAATGTACTAACCTTATGGTTGTTTGTTCTACCTGGTATGGAGGAAAATCAATGATTATTCCACCAAAAAGCGTGTGATACGTACTGCCAAATTGAAAATAATAGACCAAGGGGTTGGACTTTTGGTTAAAAGTTCAGCCAGGTTTAAATTGTGTGTGTGTGTGTGTGTTGTGGGGTTGGGATATCAGGGTGGATCGAATCGAAGATGGTGTGTATCTTACAGAGCAGTAATACGACAGGTAGCATTGGCATCAAATGTACAATCACATTTGATGAATGGATTATACTGAGGGTCATCAATTGAAGCAGACGTATCAATGGCATTTCCAGAACAAGGATCTCCTGTCGTATTCCATTGAAGTGTGTTTGCTTGCGTCCCCCATTGTTGTAAAATTGAGCTTAATGCTTGTGCTGCAAATAAACACGGTGGTTACAGAAAGCCATTTTCATATTGGAGGAGAAGGCATAAATTCAGATAACTATGTCCTACAATTTCTGGTCATGAATACAGGCAGTTAGGCACTACTAGAATACTAATCTGATTGACGAAAACAATAATAATTACCATGATGACTAATTTTTGATTATGATTCTACTAATTTGGGAATTTAATAGCACATTGAACCATAGCGGTCTCAATTTATCCAAGCTAACATTACATAGTACAACTCATACGAAAGCTCTTGCATAAGCGTGTTTATCCGAGCTATTTGTAGGACTTTATGATCGTGGAATCGATCCTAACACTGAATCTTGTAATAGAAATAGGATTCAGATTCTAATAACCTCGGAAATGAGGATGGCGATACTCTCATTATTCTGCAAATAACGTAACGTCTTTATCAATCATAATCAACTTTTAAATTATTCGGCTACCTCTTTTATGTCAGATTTTTCAAATCTGGTACAAGATTGATCTAGAAAACCTTCATAAAGGGTAAAGCGAAGCACATAATCCATATACCTAGAGGTGGCAATCGGGTAAGTCGGGTCGGGTCATATCGGGATCAGGTCCTATAGGGTCAGACTTTCCTTTCGGGTCGAGTCGGGTTCGGGGCGGGTCATATCGGGTTCAGGTCGTCTCGGGTCAGACTTCCCTTTCTGGTCGAGTCGGGTTCAGGTCGGGTCGTTATCGGGTCGGGTCATTTTCGGGTCAAATGATACATCGGGTCGGGTCAGGTTTGGATCGGGTCGTAATCGGGTCTGGTTATTTTATCGCAATACCTCAATATTTTTCCATTAAATATAGTTTTAAATTATTATTTCATTTAGTTACTTCATTATTAAGTCAAACATATCAATTTAAACAATAAATCACTTTTATTTTGATCATTATTAAGCTTAATAATTGTCAGATCGTCAATTTAATCGGGTTAATATCGGGTCGGGTCGGGTCGGGCCGGTTTTGGGTTGCAGTATTCTCGGGTCAGTTTTGGGTTCTATATACCTATGACCGATCCGGAGTAGTATTTTATTTTCTTTTTCTTCCTCTCAAAAAGTTTCAACTGAAATTACTTCTGTAAAATGCGTTAAATGCACAAAAAAATTACTCTGTATCTATTAAACCTTATCTCTAAGGAAAAAATATATAATCCCTCATTACCATAAATACCATTCAATTCTATACATATTCCTTCTTTGGCCGATTTTGTACATTTCGATTTTTTTAGTTAACATTTGTCTTATGATAGGAGTACTAAAAAACCGCTTCTAAAGTTGCTTTCAACAGTTGAGGTGTAATACTAATAAATTCTCCCTTTGTTCCCTATTATAAGAGGTTTTAGGAAAATCAAAATTTTCGTTTTATAAGTCCTTTTTCGTTTTTTTTCATGTGTTAAATGTTATCCAAAACACTAACAATTAAAAAAAAAAAAAAAAAAAAGATAATTAAAGTCATTTTATACTGAAAAAAGTTTGTTATCAAAGTATCATTTATAACACATTAACACCTAACAATAATACATTATTGTTATTATTCAATCATTTCTTAATTTATATGAAATAATCTAAAACGAGTTATAATCGAGAACATAAGGAGTATAATTGGGGAGGAAACTTTTTTGAGCTAAAAATTAGCTGATTCATTATGCTCACTAGGTTCCCTAGTATAAGTCGTTTTTACACAAGGGAGTAGATGTTAATTGACACAAACATTCATCTAAAAGTTTTATTTGAAAGAAGTTCCTTTAGTTGTGGGTATGGGGTATAAGCTTGTTTTAAAGCGGTAAAAGTGTAAAACGGTTTTACATAAGGCGCACGGTTCTGAAAAAGACGAGACGAGACGAAAATACCTTCGGTAGGATCAGTGACAGGCGTGGCGGTAGTGTTTTGAGCTTGAGCAAAGCAAGAAATGAACAAGAGCAGCACAAATAATGTTAGATAGCATGCTTCACCAATACTTGGTTTGTACATGACGTACTTTGATCGGAGATTAGAGAGCTACAAAGTAAAAAGGAAATTATTAGAATGGAGGGAGTTGGTGGATTTAAGCACTAGTAGTACGGAGTAGTATTTATTTAAGATTGAAACTCTGGGTTTACACCCAGTCTAGTCTTATACGGAGTACTTACCAGTTACCAACACAATCAAATTAATTTAATACGGAGTATATATATATATACTATATACTATATACTATGATGATAGATGTTTTGACAATCAAACACATGTGGCCACTTGGGATTGTTGGCCACCTGTTGATTGTAGCAGCCAAACCTCCGTCTCTATTTTCAAGACTTTTCCAAGCTTGACTTTATCGCATTTCACCCTCAACCCCTCAAGTCAACCACCATTTCACTTTTCTCAAAACTATACTTACTGTTGGGGTCAATAGATGAGGCACGCGGATGAATCGATGACATGGCGAGAGATAATTGGCATAAACAATTGAATGGAGATTGATAAGCTTGACAGATCAAAGGCCCAGATTAAATGCAATAAATATACATGGAATAACAACTACATTTTACCGAGTTAATAACTACTTCCACAAAAGGCGGACCTTCAGAGCGTGACATGAAAGTCTCGGACGTGACCAAGTTGTCACGCTGTGAAGATAGCTCCAGAAGTTGGCTTGTTTTGGTCATACAAGTCACGGCGTGACACATATCTCACGCTCGTGACGTGCCCAGTCAAGGTCGTGACTCCTCAGCTCACCCTCGTGACTTCTCCAGCCCAATTGCTCTTTTAAAGTCCGTCTCTCCTCTCTTTTGGGAACCTATATATACCCCCACTTTGTAATTAGACACGAAACCCTAGATCTGAAACTCCTTCTATATTAGTGTTAATCTTCCCTTAATTACATTAGTTTAAGCTTAATCTTGGTTTAATTAGTCTTTGAAACTTGTTTTAGTGTTGGAACTTGGGTGGTAATCAAAGATTTGTGAAGATTCTATCAAAGTTCTTATCTAAGACCACATTCACATGCCCTTATGGCACATTTGCCTATAGGAGAATGTCGTTTGGCCTTTACAATGCACCGACAACATTTCAAAGATACATGATGAACATCTTTTCCGACTATATTGAATCCATCATGGAAGTTTTTATGGATGATTCTAGTGTGTATGGGAAAGATTTTGATGTGTGCTTGCACAATTTGGATTTAGTTTTGCAAAAGTGTGAAGATGTGAGTCTTGTGTTAAATTGGGAGAAGTGCCACTTCATGGTAAATGAAGGGGTAGTTCTCGGTCATTTGATCTCAAAAAAGGGTATCCAAGTGGATCGAGCTAAAGTGGAAGAGATTGAACAATTGCCCCCACCTTCAAATCTCAAAGGGGTTAGAAGCTTCCTTGGTCATGCCGGTTTTTACCGCCGGTTTATCAAGGACTTCTCAGAAATTGCTAAAGCACTTACACAACTCCTCTTCAAGGATAGCCCTTTTCTTTTTACTAATGATTGTCTTGAGGCATTTGATAGGATTAAGAAGGCTCTTATCTCGGCTCCCATCATGCAATCTCCGAATTGGGACTTGCCATTTGAAGTTATGTGTGACGCTAGTGACTATGTCGTTGGCGCGGTTCTTGGCCAACGGAAAGACAAAGCTTTGCATGCCATATACTATTCAAGCAAACCCCTTGATGATGCATAAATAAATTATGCAACAACGGAGAAAAAACTGCTTGCTATTGTCTATGCTCATGACGAATTCCGCTCATACTTGGTAGGTTCTAAGGTGATAGTGTACACGGACCATGCCGCCCTTAAGTACTTACTTGCCAAGAAGGAAGCCAAACCCCGCCTCATTCGGCGGATCCTTCTTCTAAAGAATTTGACTTGGAGATTCGAGACAAAAAGGGTGCGGAGAATGCGATCGCGGATCACTTATCACGGCTATGCTTTAAGGGAAGCAAGGATGATATGGCCATCAATGATTCCTTTCCGAATTACTTCCTTTTCGCCATAAGTGAGACTCTTCAAAACAAAACCCCATGGTTTGCGAAATTTGCAAATTACATTGTTGGTGGTGTCCTTCCACCGGACATGAACCACGATCAAAATAAGAGATTCTTATTTGAAGTGAAAAGGCCTTTTTGGGATGACCCCTTGCCAAGAATGTGGTGATGGTATGTTCCGGAGGTGTGTGCCTCAATGGGAGTGTGAAGAGATAGTGAGAGGGTGTCACTCCTCTCCATATGGAGGGCACCATGGAGCAACCAAGACCGTTGCAAAGATACTCCAATCTGGGTTCTTTTGGCCTTCCATGTTTCAAGACGTCAAACACTTTGTTCAATGTTGTGATGCTTGCCAACGAACCGGAAACATATCATGGAGAAATGAAATGCTCAAAGGGGAATACTTGAGGTTTTATTCGATGTGTGGGGGATAGATTATCAATGTCCCTTCATCTCTTCAAAGGGTAATAGATACATCCTTGTGGTCGTAGACTATGTGTCGAAATGGGTTGAGGCGGTGGCTTCTCCTACAAATGACGCCAAGGTTTTCATCAACCTCCTCAAAAATATCATTTTTCCAAGATTTGAGTACCAAGGGCTCTAATAAGTGATAGGGGAACGCATTTCCATGAGAAAAGACTTGACTCTCTTCTTCTTAGGTATGGTGTTCATCACCGTACCGGTTTAGGGTACCATCCCCAAACTAGTGAAAAAGTGGAGATATCCAATAGAGAGGACGACATTCAAAACACCGATTGGAATGCCGGTTTGGGGTACCATCCCCAAAGTAGTTTCCAAGCATAGGAAGGATTGGAATTCCAAGCTCGATAATACTTTGTGGGCATATAGGACGACATTCAAAACACCTATTGGAATGTCGCCCTACAAGTTGGTCTATGACAAAGCATGTCAATTGCCCATTGAACTTGAATACAAAGCATATTGGGCAATCAAGGAACTCAATCTTGACCAAAAATTGAGCGGTGAAATACAGTTACTCTAAATTCAAGAACTTGAGGAGTTTAGACTCCAATCCTACGAAAACTTCCGGTCCTACAAGGAGAAGACAACAAATTCATGACAAGAAAATCTTTAAATGAAACCTCCAATGCGGAGATAAAATTCTTCTCTTCAATTCAAGATACAAACTATTTCCAGGAAAGCTCAAATCCCGGTGGTCGGGTCCCTTTGTGATCACCGAGGTTGGCAAGTACGGGGACTTTGAATTGTCGACCAAGAACGAGCAAAAGTTTAAAGTCAATGGACAAAGGATAAAGCTCTACCATGAGGGTGCGTTTGTCGGGGTAGTCGAGGCTCTATACCTCAAACCGACTCCCCTTTGCTAAGCTCAAGAGAAGTTTGGGTTTGGTGGAGTCCCCCAAGAACCACTATTTGTAAATACTTCTAACTCTTTGATGATATTTAGTAATAGAGTAATTTGCATCGAAATCGATTAAATTATCGTTATTTAAATTGAATTTTATTTCAATTAAATCATTAATTAAATGGATTTCATTTAATTCATTTAAATTTACCATTTTTGAGCATTATTGATTTATAAGAGTTGTGAGGGAAGGAGCTAGTTTGTGTCTAAGTGAATTTGAAGGTTAAATTAATTGAAGTTCAAAAAGGTAAAATGAAGAAGAAGCGGGAAATTGGTAAAGAAATGAAGCGAAAAGACGCTAGGGAGCGTCCCTTGAATGAGACGGGTTTACGTGCTCGAGCAAGGAAGTCACGACGGTCACTAGAGGCCTCACACCCGCGACATAGCTCATAAAAGGAAGATTTCCTTTGCTCAGCCTGTCACGCCCGTGACCGCATTGTCAAGCCTGTGACATTACCCGTCACGCTCGTGACACTTCCCTCACGCTCGTGAAGATAGCCTCAGAACTAAGCACATTTTTACCCGTCATCTCACACTCGTGAAGCTCAAGTCACGCCCGTGACGAGCAGCTCACTCTCTTGACAGCTGTAAAACCGGCTCTCCTTATTTCTTCGTCCCTTCTTTCTTTTTCCTTCAACCTCACAAACACACTTTTACTCATTCTCTCACTAAAATCAACCTTTCATCCTCAAATCTTCATCAAATCAACTCAAACCTCTCCCAAATCACCTCCAAAAAAATCCCCTTTATCAATCTAAACACTTTAAAAACAAGTTTTTTCCCTTCAAAACGCCAAAAAAATTAAAAAAAATCGAATTTTAAAACCTAGGTTTTGAAAAATTCGAATTTGGGAGTTTTAATTTTTGGTGGGTTTTGAGTCTTCTCTTCACCATTGAAGACTATTTAGTGTGACATGGAACGTTTTCTAAGTGTCTTAGAAGCATTAAGGGAAGTTTTTTGAGAAATTTTGTGGGAAAGCTCTTCAAAGTCCTTAAACATGGTGGGAAAACGCAAGGCGAAGGCTTCTACATCTAGACCTCCAAAAAGAAGAAGGGGAAGTGGCTTAAACAACCCCGATCCTAACGAAGACCAAGAAGTTGAGCAAATTCCGGACTTTCCGGAAGTCGTTTTTGTGACGGATGCTCACCGGGAGGCTTTCGAGAGCATCAAGGGGTTGGACATGGTGCCTACCATCTTTCTTTGCCATAACGTTTTACAGAAGCTCGGAATAACGAAACAAATGCTCGCCTTCTTCACGACGACAGGTATGACTACACTCTTCTATATGTATGAACTCTCTTAGGGGGTGTTTGGTTTACATTATATAGGTATGAGGTATGTGTTTGGAAAGAGCCAAACCCATATCATGTGTTTGTTTTACAAAAGTAAGGGTTTCATACCCATACCTCAAACCCACAACGTACGGGTTTCTCATACCCAGGGAGGGAGGTGGGTATGAGATTGATACCCATGGTATCAAATCTATATATAATATAAAAAGGCTAAACTAAGCATAACCTTTCACCATTCATCTTTTTTATATGCTTAGAGCATGCCACATCATCATCATTATTTTAAAAAAAAAATTAAAAAAATTGTAGCATTAAACACATATTAAAGAAAATAACCATTGAAACTTTGCTTTTTATTTGTTAAGAAAAAGTAAAACTACAATTAAAATTAAAATTAAACATTAAATTTTAAATTTTAAGGTTTTATTGAAAGAAAATTAATTTAAAAAACAAAAAAATTGGAAAATTTATATTATATAAAATATAAAAAGGCTAGACTAAGCCACCTTTCACGATTCACCTTTTCTATATTTTTAGTGTATGTCACGTTATCATCATTATTTAAAAAATAAAATTTAAAACATTGTAGCTTTATACAAAAATTAAAGCACGGTAATTTAAATGTTCATCTAATATACTAATAAAGTTATAAATTTTCATCTCCCAAAACATTACTTCATTCATAATCGTAAATTCACCCTCTTTAAATCATTTATAAAAAAAGAATTTAAAATGGTATACAAAAAGGCAAAGTATTAATCAATATAATAGTTAAGTTTAAATCATCATCTCCCAAACATTACTCCATTTAATAATCATAATTTCTCCCTCTTTAATAATAAACTTTTCATATCCTACTGTTATAAAACCAATTCAACAAATGTGACCTATAAATAAGATCAATTGATAAGAAATCTACCACATTCCTACAAAAATCACAGAAAAGTTTGTTTCTTTACCTATATATATATATATATATATGCAGACTGCAAACGGGAAGCCAGAAAAGCATAGTGTAAAACATCTCCTGCAGCATAAACACCAAGTCCACCCAAATGAAAAGGGAAAGTGGCAAGGCGCCACTGCCAATCCCCAAAACCAGGCCCAGACGCGGTGACAATACGTTCTATGCTAGAACGAAGTGCAGCATCAAAGCGAAGATGGACAGACCCAAATACTCCCGGGGAGCAAGTACGAAGAGAAAAATAAAGCTTAGAAATACCAGTACAAGCACGAAGTAGAAGCAACTCGCATTGCGGGTCCTCAATCCTCGCGACTAAATCCATAAGCTCAATGGTCTTAGTCACTCTCCTCGCCACAAGCTCACTGCCAAAAACAGGACAAGTACTGACAGGCCCTCCCAAAACAGAGACACCACGCAAGGGCCGAGCAATAGAAGGGGGGAAGACACCGGGAAGCCGACTCCGAGGATCCTCAATAGGCCAAAAGACCTTAGTCTTAGCCACATTAAGATGGAGACCAAAACGAGGCCCATCCACCATAATCAAATCCAAAACTCTCCCCACCTCCAAAGTGTCCCCAACAATGGTGCCATCATCCAAATACCATTAAGATTGATTTTGAAAATCTTTTCCTATCTTTCCTTTAGAATGGGTTATAATCAAATGAGCGAAGGAAATTGAAGAGATAAGAGAGAAAGTAGAAGAATAGAGAAGAACCTAACAAGCATTTGTATCATATTCTTACTTCTTGGCATAATTTAATGTTGATGAAGTGATCAAGTTATTGTAATCATAACTTTTTAGTCTCATATTTTTAATGTTGATACAATATTTTGGAAAGTTTTTAATTATTCATGCATATTAGTTGATAATGTGTAGTGAATTTGTTAGGATTGACACTAACAACATAATACATATGTATTAACAAAGCAAATTTAGTGTAAGTAAAGCTTTACTCATATTTTTCATGATGCCGGTTAAAGAAAGGTAAGTATCTTTTTATTTTTTTTACTTAGAATACCAAATAGTGGAATATCTTATAATTTTGATTTTTTTAAGTGAGACTGTTGTATGTATATTGATGTTTTTATCTATTACCATCCCATTTAAATTGTTCTTATTTTATTCAATGTTATCGTTGAAGAGAAAATGAGTGAAAAATATTTTAATTCTTAAGTATCATTATTATTTTCAAACATACAAAATATAAGTATATAACTATGGTTAATAGTACTTAATATTTTTATAATATAATCATTTAAAGTTTTAAACTAAGAAAAATATCATTTAGACGAACAAAAACAGTATTATTCGGCTACAAAATCAAAGTTAAATGAAAATAATAGAAAGAGGATGCAATAGTAAAAAACCACTAAAGAAAATTGTGAATATCAAGCCACTACAAAAAGTAGTAAATTTCCTTTTAACATCTATTAATAAAGAACTAGAAAAGTCCCGTGATTTTTCACGGGAAATTAAACTAGTTAGACTAGATAAAAATTTAAAAATAAATTGTGGAATATCCCATATATATTAAAACACAAACATTTAAAGCATCCACATTAACCCACTTCATCAAAACAATTATTATTTTTCCACTACATATAAGAGAATAAAAGAAGTAGTGGTGGACTCCACTTCTTTACCTCCATTAATTTTTTTTCACTATTTATTTTGGCATCATCATAGATTTCCTTTGCCTTATAACCCATTTGGTGTAATTAAATACATGGTCAAATAAAGCCAAACTTGAAAAACCGATTGAAAATATTTGGGGATTTGTTTTACAAAACGTAAACATAAAAATACGTATCGTTGACATTTGTCCTACTTTCTCAACTTTACCATTGACTTTTAATTCTTATTCCCTCTACCTCAATCATTTTTTTAAAACTTTATCTTAGAAATTGTGATAAAATATACACAAATAATTGAGACGGCAGGAATAATTTATATCTCAATTTTTTTTACTATTTTAAATAAAAATCACAATAGATTTAACCAAAAAAAATTGAAAAGGTTACAAATTAATAACAAAAAAATAAATTCAGCAAATATAAATTATAACAAATAATGACAATGATTTTTCAACAAATCAATCTATCAAGACGATAAATCAAACATTTAAATTAAAACTTACTATAAAAACACTAAAATTTGGACCAAGTATGGAACCCGTTTAATAGCAGACTTAGACGTGAATATTTCATGCCTTAACCTTGACCAATATGTGGGAGATTTATGTCTATCAAATCACTAAAAAAATTGTTGTTGGAGTTCTTTGAACTATCGTCATTAATAAATGAATTTGTTGAGTGATCTTGTGTAAATATATTTTAGACTGGATAAGTTTGAAAAAATCAATTAACGACAAATATTTTCTTTCCAAAACATGGGTAGTTCACAAAGAAACTTCGGAGATAAGGTACGGTATCAGACTAAGTTATTGAGAAACCATTTTGTCATACCTCTTGATATAAATTTCGTACAATTTCTGATATTGATTGTAACTCACAATGTCTCTGTTATTTGATACATATTTTCATAGCAGTTATAACTAATTTATCATATATTGTAACCATTTTTCTATTAGTATCCAATTTAATAGTATACGTATACCTTTTAATACTATTTTTTTTTATCATTTTTCAATCAATTTATATTTAGTCTCTGATCAATAAGTAAAATTGTAAGGTCATTTTACACTAATTTAGTGTAAACTGCCTTACATAAGAATTATTTTTTATAAAATATATTGACTAATTTCATAAATTCCACCCAATTATATCATGTGTTTTGTTAATAATATCTTTACTATTTTTCATAAAAAATACCAATTGCACGGGGTTAAAACTAGTTGTAAATAAAATCTCATATATATTTATTTGATTAAATATTTAGGGATTTTCTATCGTGTAACCCTGTGTTTTCTCGGATTCTAACATATACCCTTGATTTTTAAGAAACATCTGCTATACCCCTAAACTCGCATATTAGTGTCTAAGATACCCCAAGTATCCAAAATTGAGTTTTTTAATGGTTACATATTGTCACAAAAAGTTGTATATTGATAAGTAAATAAAGATTTTTTTTATGGTTACATGTATTTTTAATGAATAATAAATTAAAATCACCAAAATATAATAGTTAGAATTATAAAATTTTAGCATTTAGGATATTTGTAGAACAATTTATTAAGTTTAGGGGCATCTTGTGTGATTTTGAAAAAACGAGAGTATATCGTAGAATCTGAAAAAACATAGGGGTACATCATAGAAAAACCCAAATATTTATTTATATGTTTTATAATATTAAAAATTAGTATTTTAAATATTTTATTTTAAAGCTTTTTTACTTTGCTTAATTTTCAACCCCATACCACTCATAGTTGAACCAAACACATGGTATGAGGAATCAAGTTTCAACCTCATACCACCGTGGTATGATAACTGATTGCAAACTCATACCCATGCACGAAACAAACGCCCCCTTATAGGAGTCTAACATTAGAATTCATTAGTAGTCTCAATTAATGTATGAATGATGATGGTGTGCCTTGTTTTAGTTTCCGAATAGCCAACACCACCCAAATCATTCCTTTTGCAGACTTTGCCGCTATTTTTGAGCTGGAGATTCCTTCGCAGAAGGATTCTAGAGAACCAAAGGGGTTTTTGGAGGCACCTTTGTGGTTGGCCTTGACGAGGGAGGTTCTTTCGGATTTTAGAAGGAATTCATATTTGCTTGTTCACCACCTCGTACCCTGTTTTTGGCACCGAATTGTGTCGGGAACTTTCCTAGGGTGCCTAGAACCAAACAACTTTTCCCAGCTCGACCTAGCGTTGTTCGAATCGCACATGAAGGTGCAAGGGTTGGGGGTTCCCTTCCAATTTGATTTAGTGGGTGAAATGTATATAAGGATGAGGAAATTGGGGACTATAACACAGCGGAAACAAACAGCGGTAATATGGGGGTTAGTAACTTACCTAGTCAAGCATTTTAACCCCGACTTCAATAGCAATGGGGCGTACGAGGCTTTGCGGGGGGGGGGGGGGTGGATTTTGTTGGATTAGGCAGCTCTTATCCGCTCATCGTGGATTAAGTTAGATAAAAACTCGAGGCGGGTGGAGTGGGTGATTAAGGATGCCTCAGTGTTTTACCTACCTTGCCATAGGTTGCCCCCTTTTTAATCTAGGGGAGAACACGCGAACCGCGGACCTAGCTTTTTACTACCGGTAACGGCAGTATAGGGGTCTTCCGCTAGAGCCACTAGAGAAGAGGGGGAGTCTTCCTGTCCCCCGCGACCTCAACCCCATCTCCAAATGAGTCAGGATGCACCCTACTTCCCGTCGCCTACACCCTAGTTCCCGACACCTCAATTTCCATCGGGCTATATTCAGATTCCACCTTACCCCATCCCCTACCGACCCTATTCCCCTGAGGACGGCCACGGTCCACCCAAATGCGGACTATTTGACCGGTCGTTTGCATTACATACACATGGACATGCATAATGACCAGATTAACAACTACTACGCCCAATACCCCCTACTACATGATGGCGAGTCAAGGGTACATTGACCCTAATTGTTTCTTGCCAAATTAGGCACAACGAGACTTGTTGTTTCCTAATCTTGGAAACCGGGGGAAGGTAGTGAACATAGAGACGGGGGGAGGTAACCGGGACGGTAACATGGATGGCGGTGATGGTAACGATGGAGTTGATAATGAGAATGATGATAATGATTCTTTGGAGGAGGATGAGGAGCACATTGATGTTCGTGATAGATGAGGAGTTTGAGGGTCTTGTTTAGATGGCTTTTTTAACATCTACACCCCCCCCCCCCCCCCCCCCGATTGTGTTTTTCCTCTTTCCTTGCATTCCTCTCATAATATCAATTTTGCTCTTAATATTGTAATAATTGTAGTTAATGTTGGTTTGCCTCAGCAACAATGCAGGCGGGTGTCTAGTCCCATTTAGACACAAAATCATTACTCCTTCTTGAAAAATCCAAAATGACAATTTAGTTTAGACTTTCATTGCATTTAGTTATATCTTTCATGCATCACGTAGTTTTCTCGTAGGTGTCATGTTTTAGACTTTCCTGCAGTTGGTACCCCCATGAGAGGCGAGTGTCTTAGCCTTTTACCGCCGCAACGAGACTCCAAAATAACACATTTAGTTTAGCTTGCATTCACGTTGGTCATGCATTAGTTTTATTATATCACATTATCTTTAGTTTTAGTCATAATTCATGCATTTCATATAGTATAGTTCATTTGCATAACTAACCCCTCTTGTATATATTGTACATTTTGTTCATACTTCAAAATTTTCAAAAACACCAAAAACAAGCTTTTATTTTTCAGAAAAATTTCAAAAACACAAAAACATATTATTTACATTTTAGAAAATCATTCGAAAACTCCAAAAACATGTTTTCTTTTATTTCTTTAGTTTGAATAATCTCATTCCGTACATTGGGGACAACGTACGTTCCTATGTGGGGGACGGGAAATCATATTTCATTACAATTTAATTTAAATTTTTTTTGAAAATTTCCAAAAACATGTCTTTTTTTTTTGTATATTTAAAAGCATTTAAAAACCCAAAAAAATTGAAATTTTTTGAAAAATCCTAAAAATTAGCTTGTACATATCTTAGCTTGTATATATTTGCATTGTTTTTGCTTCTAATATCAACACTTAGGTACACTACGCATCACTAAGAGACATAGTGAAGGGAAATAGAAGACCGTCGCGGTATTATCGCTCCTATTTCTTCTCCCTTTTTCTTTTTTACTTCTTTTCACATGAGAAGTTTGGAGGAGTTTGTTGATGATTGTGATGTGGGTTTTGGTTTGGGGAGATTTGATATATTGTCATTTCACCCTACTTTTCCGCCTTTATTATTCGGCCTTTTTAGCTCGCCTTTGATGCTCCCTAGTGGCGTTTCTCCATGTTTTACCCTTCTCTAGAGCTTCTCTTGCTTTCATCTTATTTTTGTAGGTAAACCGTCACTTAGGGCGGAATCTACCTAGTTTTGACAATCGAGAGGACAATAGACTATGATGAGGACCCACGACACTCCCTATAAGACCATACATACCCTTGGGGGCCCTACTTGGCATGCCAAAGTCGTTCAAAGCCGAGGCGAGCCATACCGAAGAAGATCGACGAAGTCCTTGGGTGAACAATGGAGGGGAGACGAAGTCACGAGCGTGACTTGCATCTCACGCTCGTGACACACCTTCACAGAAGCAAGGAATCACAAAGCAAACCCGTCACGGGCGTGACTTGCTTGCCACGAGCGTGACATGAAAGTCTCGGGTGTGACCAAGCTGTCATGCTCGTGAAGATAGCTCCCCAGGTCACCCTCGTGAGCTCTCCAGCCCAATTACTCTTTCAAAGCACGTCTCTCCTCTCTTTTGAGAACCGATGTATACCTCCACTTTGTAATATTTTAGACACGAAACCCTAGATCTGAAAAATACTTCTATATTAGTGTTAATTTTCCCTTAATTACACTAGTTTAATCTTAATCTTGGTTTAATTAGTCTTTGAAGCTTGTTTTAGTGTTGGAACTTGGGTTGTAACCAAAGATTTGTGACTCAATCTTTGTTATTCTATCAAAGTTCTCACCTTTTTCCTAAGTTGGTATAATTTCCTCCTTTAATCTTGTTTTTCATTAAGTTTTCCGTTTAATCTTTGTTGTTTATTCATTGTTAATTAGAAAATGTTATTTGTTGTTAATTCTCTTATGCAATTCTTAGTTATTAGTGAAATCTCGTTGAATATGTGTGAGTAGTAACCTTGCTAGGGTATGTGGGGGATTATGGGTTCAAGTATGAGTTAATATGAAGATTGTAAGGTCTAATTGTTGTTTAATTGCCTTGTCTCCAATCTTTTGCTTCTTTCGAATGCCATATGATCGAGAGTCGTGGCTATTCGTAGAACCTCTAGGTTGGCAAATTGTATCTAATAAACACGATAGCTAGTTAGAGAGGGTTTGGGGAGGAATTATAAGACATAATGCCTCAATTTGTTAGTCGTAGACTAGGTAACCCTTCGACTATTAGAACCAACAACTTTACTTGGCTCATGCCACCCATATGAACCCACGCACTCACCTTAGTCTTTCCTCTTATTGATAAAAACTCGACTTTCTTACCATAGATTTGCTTTAATTGTTGCTTTCTATCGTTTTTACTTATTATTTCTTAGTTTAGTTCAAAATCCAAACCCAAATTAAATGTGACTTGCAATTACTTTAGTGGACTCTTTATAGATTATTTTGAACAACCGACGGTCCCTGGGATCGACATCTGTACTTACGTACAAACACAAACTATATTTCTACATCAACTAATTACTATCATTTATTCCGTTACTTGTAGCATTTAAGCCCAAATACATTGTACCCCAGAGCAAGTACCACCTTCATTTTAGTGCATATATTTGGAGGGATTCCGGCTCCCCCTGCGGGTTTTCCCACATTGGGTTTTCCGCGTCACCAACTTCTTGTGTTCTTATATTTCTTGCACTTGTCTTACTCCTCGTTTTGTACAAGTAGACTAGCCACTTTGGTCCACCTACTATTAAATCACCTAATTAGCAAGTTTTTACCAAAACAGATTGGCGCCCACCGTGGAGCATATTGGTTAATATCTACAGTCAAAAACAAAAATCCGTATAAAAAATGTCATGCTCCAGTTCACCAAACACCAGTGGTTTTCCCATGCGACCCTTCTCAACCATCATCAGGAACCACAAGCATTCCAGCCAGCGCAGGCCAGGTGCTCCCATTCGCTCTTCCGAAAGAAACAGCAAGCCCGACCAAACTTCTCAGTCCGCCTAGGGTACCAAATCCAGCTATTCAGAGTCTGAATGAGTCGTCCACCCAGAGCCAGACCAGGTTCAGCAGGGATATCAGTCCTATCAGGAGCAAGATCGTGGCAAACCTCCACCAGACAGAAGGATCGGGAAAGCAGCGTCGCCCAAACTCGGCTCTTGCTTAACTAGACCTTTTGAAGGCTATTCTCCATGGGATGGACGTTCTTCACGATGTCATCAAAGGTTTGAGGAGAGACAAGTAGAGCATGAAAGAGAAGATGGCAGTAGTAGAAAATCAACAACCAACATCTAACCTCCATGGAGCCCAAATGTCTACACCAGCCTTCCCTCCTCTGGGAGCACCAGACACTGATCCAGATCACCTGATCCCACAGGAGCTCATGACTCAATTAGATCTGGAGACAACACCTCTTACTCGGACCATGGTATCTGTTGGACTAGGAGCCCTAAGACCCAACCACTTTACACCCTCAGGCTACTTGCAAACACAAGGTAATACCCTTTCTGGTGCTTCTTTCGTCACTAACCCTTTCTTTGGTACATGTACACCAAGTCAGCCAACCATCCATCAGTGGAGGCCCATTATCCATACTCTACCCATGTAGAGTAGAGCATCTTTCCATCTCTATTCAGGAGAGCATACCCATGGAGGAACAACACCTGTAGGTAGTTTCTTTGGCCCTTCTCTTAGTGTTCTTAACCCTTTTGCAGGAACAGGAGGACTGGTGGAACAGCAGCTTCAAGAGTCAAGGGACATGATCAACAAGATACTTGTGATGCCACGCCCCATGGAAAAGGTTGCACCTGAGAGCTACGCGGACTCTCTCCTTTCGTTGACAGCATTGCCCTTATCAACGTGCCTAAGGGATTCAAACCTCCAACCATGACGTTGTATGATGGAACTGATGACCTATTGGACCACATCAATCAGTATAAAAAACCCTAGGTGGCACAACCACTAGGTGGGCTTATTAGGTCAACAGCAAAATGAGATATAATGTATAAAAAAACCCTAGGTAGCATGACAACTCATAAGTTGTATTACAAACCAATAGAATATCATACATACATTATCTATTTAAAACTTTTGATAAATATAAAATATTCTTTCTCTTTTTGAAAACATTTAAAAGATTTAATTCCAAAATCATGCATCAATTTCATCATTCAAAGTTATAGGTGAAATAGATATAACTTTGAACTTAATATGTAAAGTTATAAGTGAAATAGTTATAACTTTACTCACATAAATTACTCTAATGGAATAGTTACCAGATGATGACCTATACTATCTAATCTTCACAAATATCTTCAAGTATGCGGATCATCTCTTCATCTTGATCACAAAGACCCTCCATCTTGAGTCTTGTGTTATTTGATGTAGATCTTGCTTGAATTTTTCTTCAATGTTATAACCAGAATAACTATAACTTTGTACATGAATCCTCAAAGTTATACCTCAAGCTCTTTTAACTTTGATCTTCTTACTTGTAATTGTTGTTAGCTATAATAAAACTAAATCACACAATTACATGCATATGATATAACAATCAAATCATTACTTGTCAATTAACCACATTGTCAAGTATATACTTGTCATTATCAAAACTATATCATAGGTCTAACAATTATCTACAAGCATGACAGGCGTGCTTAAAACCCTGAACGATCTAAGAGGGAAAGCAAGGCGGCCCAAAAAATCAGCTGGAGATAAAGCTTCAGACAAAAGGGACAACAACAGGAGGTGCAACTTCCATGACGACATCAGCCACTATACTGAAGGCTACGTAGCATTGCGCAAGAAGGTCAAACAACTTTACGAATCAGGATACCTTGATAGCCTGTTATCTAAAGGGAGTAGGTCCGATAAAATAAACGTCGTAGATCAGGTACTACCTTCTGCACCCCCTCTTTATACTAGAATTGTGAATGTCATAACAGGTGGATTAGAGGTGTGTGAGTTAACCTACTCAGCAGCCAAAAGGTACACCACGGAGAGCAGGGGGAACAAACTCGAGTCCTCTTGCAACTTGCAAGGTAAGTAGAGTGGACCTTCCAGAGGTCTCATTCTATGAAACCGGAAGACAGGCCGTGGGAGAGCATCATAATGATGCATTGGTCGTCTCTCTATCAATAGGCAATTGCTTGGTGAAAAAGATCATGGTGGATACAAGAAGATCGGTAAACCTCCTAATGCTAGGTACCCTCAAGAATATGGGATTCAGCGACAAGGACCTTACCAACAAAGTCGTCCCTCTAGTAGGGTTCAGTGGTGAAACCACAAGATCGCTCGGGCAAATAGTTATCCCCACCTTTGCTAGGGAAATTAATAAACAAGTAAGATATTTGGTTATTGATGGTTCATCTACTTATAATGTTATCCTTGGCAGGCCCTGGATCCATGAGTTCAATATAAAAACGCGGGGAGAGTCGAAATCCCTCCAAGTATGTGCACTGAAATGAAAAAGTACTTGCTTTGGGGGTACAAAGTATGCGGAAATAGAATTACAAATAATGAAGAACTTATAGAGTAATTAATATGATGGATGTTGCTTGCTTGAATTATGTGAGGGAGAATTTTGTGTCTTGCTCATTTTTGGACTCTTCTATTTATAATTGAATCTTAAACCCTAATGATTCTATTCTGGCTCCCCTCTGAGTCTTGCTCTGCGGGTCCGCTTTTCGTGGAGGTAGAAATTGATTAAGTAAATGTAGTTGTTGTATCACTCTGTTGTGCTTGTTGCTTTCAATCTGATCCATTGATCCATTCCAGCCTTCAATCTGTGCTCTTAGTTCAGATTAACCACATGGTGCCACGTCAACGATCCATGTGAGCCTAACAGAGTTTTAGTGGATTTGATTCACAATAATACTATAATCCCGTAAATTATAGGAATGAATGTTATTTTAGTTGTATAAGTCGTACAATATTGTTTCATGAACTTTGCGTTGTGTTTAATGGTCTTGTCTAACGAGGTTTACTGGCTGTCTAATGAGTCTGTCGAACGACATTGACTGGCTGTCGATCGACCATGTGTGGATGTCGATCGACAAGGTGTAGCTATCAATCGACAGAGGGTCGTTGTCGATCGACAAAGGTTGGTTTATGGGTTGGCTGTGTCGAATGAGTTCTGTCAATCGACTTTTTGGTGTTGTCGATCGACAAGGTGTCTTGGTCGATCGATCATGTCGCGCAGGGAGAGGCGTTTGCGTGATATTGGAGTTTCCTAAATTCTATTTAATCTAGTTTTATTTTATTAATTTACCTAAAACTATATAAGCCCTATTCCATCCATCTTAAAAACACTTTAACCTTATTCTAAATTCACTCATAAAACCTAGAGAAAGAGAGAAGGGAGAAAGATTCATCTTGTTCACCTTTTGGGAAATTTGTTAGCAAGACTACCTAGTCAACTCTTATACTTTGTAAGTTATATTTTAATTCTTCCATATCTATAGTTACTCATCTTTCTAGGCTTGTATTACCTTTGTTATTCCTCCTATTCAAGTATATTGAGACTAAACCCTTAAAATTGGGGAAAAGTGATACTTGTGATAATTTGAATAGTTAACATAGTAATCTTTTATGGAATAATTTTTGTTGGTGACGGATTTGTTGAGGATCGTTATTAAATTGCTTGTGCGTTTGGATTTGCGAAAAGGTAGGGACTTATCATACTCATCCTTGTTATTATGTATCTTATCATTGTGTAATTGATATATGATGGTACTAGTGATGCATTTGATTGTAATATGAATATGGATATGAATGTTTGAATATGAAAGTGATGGTGTTATGTGTATGTTATTGTAATGGCATGTGTTGTGAAAGTGATCCGCACGGTGACAGGGATAGTTGTGTGATCGATGTGATGGTAGTAATGGTACGGTGACTGGGAGATTTGTACCTTTGTGAATTTAGCACGATGAATAGGAGATTTGTGCTAAGCACGATAATTGGGAGATTGGTTCTTGTATGAGGTGTATCACGCATTGACATGAAATTGTGAGTGACTTATATTGTTTTGTTGAATGACTATTGATGATGTATAATGATGATATAATATTGTATGGTGCGTGAGATATTTCCTACTTAACCTTTGGCTGACTTATTTGATTTATGTGTGTGTGTCGTCCACCCAACTCTTTTAAATTTTGTGGCCTGTTACGATCCATTTGTTATTTCCGTTCAAATGGGGAGTAATGTATCTTGCAGGTTAGTAAGTTGATGAGCTTGAGTTTGGATGATGCTTGTACGAGGTGTACTACGCTACGAGACGAGTCTTATAGTATTGATGACCATTTAGCTTGATTAGTATTTGAGTTGTTACTTTAAGTCTTCTGCTATAATAGTTGGTTAATAGTTTGTAAGACTTAATCACTTGATACACCAGTAATACTAGGGCTGAGCAAAAAAATCCGATACAAATTTTTATCCGAATCCGATCTGCTTTCTGAATTAAAAATTCTGAATATCTGGATTCCATTTAAATTGGATATCCGATCCGGTTTTTTTCGATTAAACTGGATTGGAAAATTTAAAAAACTGGATATCCGAATCTGATCCACTAAAACTCTTTCTATGTTATTTTATAATATTTATTTAATGTATTTATTTGATGTATTTTTAGTTGAGATAATTTCTCACCTTGCCTGAGACGCCTCTCTAATCTCGCCATTTTCCTTTCTCTCTTGTTGATTTTTATAACTTCTTTTCCCAAAACATTAATTTTCAGTCGGATAAATTTCATATCCATGATGGATCATTTATTTTTTAGTTGTGAAAGAAAAATGGTAAATTAGAAACACTAAAAGCTATCATTGAAAACTTGTAATAAAGCATTTAAATTGCTTTCATTATTGTGTTTTGATATGTACTACCTCAGGAAACCAAGATGGTAACTCCCTTATTTATCTGGGAAGGTCTAGCTAAGGATCCTGGATAAATAGGGGTGTTACAAATACTACATACTACATAAGCTCAATGATATTGTATTGCTAATTTGCTATAGCATAACCGATCAAGTTACTAGTGCGTTTTAGTGGACTTAATCACTTGATACACCAGTAATACTAGGGCTGAGCAAAAAAATCCGATACAAATTTTTATCCGAATCCGATCTGCTTTCTGAATTAAAAATTCTGAATATCTGGATTCCATTTAAATTGGATATCCGATCCGGTTTTTTCCGATTAAACTGGATTGGAAAATTTAAAAAACTGGATATCCGAATCCGATCCACTAAAACTCTTTCTATGTTATTTTATAATATTTATTTAATGTATTTATTTGATGTATTTTTAGTTGAGATAATTTCTCACCTTGCCTGAGACGCCTCTCTAATCTCGCCATTCTCCTTTCTCTCTTGTTGATTTTATAACTTCTTTTCCCAAAACATTAATTTTCAGTCGGATAAATTTCATATCCATGATGGATCATTTATTTTTTAGTTGTGAAAGAAAAATGGTAAATTAGAAACACTAAAAGCTATCATTGAAAACTTGAAATGATTATTTTTTTCTAAAAAAAAACGGATCAAAACCGGATATCCAGAAATTCGGATACCGGAAAATCGGATATCCGGTTTTGCTCAGCCCTAAGTAATACTACTTAAACTTCAGTTATGCTAAACTAGCAAGTACCATTCCTTGTACGCAACTAGAAATGCAAATTCGTTTTAGGTTACTTAGCTATGTCTAATTAGAGGTCTGATGAGTACTCGTATATTATAACATGAATAATAAACACTAAGTCTATCCTTAGAACACTGCTCGTGGTTGGTGTTGATATCGTAACAGAGGAGTAAATGAACTATTATTCATTGTATATAATAAAATGAATATTCCGTATATAAATCCTTATCTATTATGGTGATTAGGTTAAAGATAAAGATTGCTATAATTTGAATTAGAAAGCACCGAATATATAATTTTAATGAATATTCCGTACATTTTCTTGTTTTGTTAGCCCATTTCTTTCACATTCTTTTTCTGGCCTTTCAAACCTTAACACGGGTCGTCACCTGTTAATTCGAAATAAGAAAAGTTTAACTCATTTATGGATAAAATAATACTTAAGTGGTAAAATTCATGAAATTAGCAAATGTATAACAAGTACCTCAAATAACATGATAAACGACCGTTTATATAAATAAAGGGTACAAATATGAATAAATATCGTCTTATCAATCAACTACACCAAACACATAATTTTGTTTCATTAATGATTCAACACGGTTGGACTTTTTTTTTTATCTTATCAGTAACTTAGGTATATATTTTAACAGATGATTGTAATGAGAACCTCGTGCATCGCACGGGATTTCAAATAATAATAATAATAATAATAATAATAATAATAATAATAATAATAATAATAATAATAATAATAATAATAATAATAATAATAATAATAATAATAATAAAGAGAGGGAGGAGGGGTTTTTGAAATTTATCGTTGGTTGTTGCCGGTGTGGGTTCCCTTCTGACCACCTCTCCTTGCCGGCCAACCACTTACCGGCCTGGAGTTGTGTTGTTGGTCGTGCGGTCGGTCTAGGGCGCGCCGTTGCAGGTTTTCGCGTTCGGATCAACGCTTGTGGGCTTCTTGGTTTTTGCTGCTGCGGTTTGCCACCACGTCATTCGCATTACTCAGACCCCACGTCACTCACGTCGCCGGTGTGGGTCTTGGGGGTGGATTGGCTGTCGTGCACTCGTGCCCGGGGTGTGGCTGCCGCGTGTGGGAGAGCGGTTTGGTGTACGGTTGCCACCTTTCGACCACAGCTGTTGCCGGCCATCGGTGTCGGTCGGTGTGACGGTGTTGTGGTGATTCTGGGTTGTAGTGTGGAGCCGGTGGTGGCTGGCTTGTGGCGGCAGGTTTCTCGTTTGTTTTTGAATATTCGTTTTTAGGTTTTTTTTTTATTTACTACCTTACACGTGTCCTTATGTGATTGGTTTGGTGTGTTTTCTTACCATGCACGTGCATGGGCTTGGGTTATTGCTTCTTGCGTGATACTTCTACTCATGCCTGTTTTAGTACGTTTTCATTGTCCCTTTTCGTGTCTTCATGGGTGGCCGGATGGTAATGGTAAGGGCCTCACTAAGGCTGCTTGGCAGAAACATTTTCAGGATCGTCATTGTCATGATGGTGCTATAGGGCTTACACGTCAAACTCTTTCTGATAGTCTGACTGTTTTCTCTAATGCCGAGCTTACTTTGAAGCGGATGGGGCTTTGGTTGTGTGGGGAGTGCTTTAAATCCCATACCTTTCGCTCTAGGTGTCGGCATAGTCGGGGTGATATTGTTGGGCCTCCGGAGTGTGGTGATGGCACCGTTAGCTTCATTATTCATGGTATCCCGCGACCTACGGCTCCGCCTCCCTCGGGTCTGTCATCTGATGATGGGGTTGAGTTTTCTCAGTGGTCTATATCTTCACTTGATCGTTTATTTTCTTTGGGTCTTCGCACCGTGAAGTCTATTCCTCCTAAGTGTCGCCTTGGGTTTGCTCGGGTTTTAAAGGGGGTCTTGGATGATGTGGCTGACTCTCCTGGTGACCTCTCCTGCTGGGTTCGTTTGCTTGTGTTGCCTCTTTGTCTGCTTAAGACCTTCGCTCCTAGGAGTAATCTTGAGTGTAGGACTGCTGTTAGGCGACAGCGTCAGGAGGAGAGTATTGCCAGGGCTATTCTTACTTGGGGGGTACCTGGAGGGGGTTTGCAGCTTTTGCAGGAGTGTTTGGCTGAGGTTCCTCCTTCGTTTCTTGTAGAGGAGGACCTGGATTTGAGTGTGCTTAACCTCCGCCAATGTCGGCGGAAGATTTGTGATGGCCACTATTCTGCAGCTGTTAGGGTGCTTTCTTCCTCTGGTGTCGCCCCCTACTCTGATGCCACTCTTGAGGCTTTGCGAGAGAAGCACCCGGTCGCCCCATCTCCTTCCTTGCCTCCTTTGCCTGTGGATCATCATTCTCTTATTGCCTCTTCGGCTGTGGTTTTGGATATGATTCGTAGTTTCCCTCGTGGCACTTCTTGCGGGAGGGATGGGTTTCGTGCCCAACACCTTATGGACTGCTTGAGTGGCGCTGCTGTGGCTATCTCTGATGATCTTATTGCTTCTATTGCTAGGGTGGTCAATCTTTTTCTTGAGGGCAGATGTCCACTAGCTCTTGGTGAGTACATTGCCAGCGCTCCGCTTACGCCGCTTGTTAAACCTGGTGGTGGTGTTCGTCATATTGCTGTTGGTACCGTCTGGAGACGTCTTGTTTCTAAGATAGGTGCTTGTTTGGTTGGTCCTTCTTTGTGTTCTTATTTTGATGGTCTTCAGTTTGGGGTTGGGGTGTCCGGTGGAGGAGAGGCTGTCTTGCATGCCTTGAATCGGTTCATTGAGGCTCGTGGTGGGGATGTGGGGCTTTCTATGTTGCTGGTTGATTTCCAGAATGCTTTCAACCTTGTTGATCGTGTCACCATTCTTCTGGAAGTTCGCCGTCGTTGCCCGATTCTTTCCCGTTGGGTGGAGTTCTGTTACTCTAGTCCCGCCCGTCTTTTTTATGGGGAACATTGTCTGTGGTCTTGTCAGGGAGTCCAGCAGGGTGATCCTTTGGGACCCTTGCTTTTCGCTTTGGTTTTGCATCCCTTGGTGTGCAAGATACGAGACTCTTTTGATTTGAGTATGCAGGCTTGGTACTTAGATGATGGCACCACTGTAGGGGATACTTTGGAGGTTGGGAAGGTTTTAGATTTGATTATGGCAGATGGCCCTCAGTTTGGTCTCCATCTTAATGTCGCTAAGACTGAGGTTTTTTGGCCTATTGAGGATCCCCGGAGTCGTTTTCCTGGTGTTTTCCCTCCTTCCATTGCCCGACCTTTGCGTGGTGTTTCTGTTTTGGGTGGGGCTGTCAGTACTTGCTCTAGTTTTGGCAGTGAGCTTGTGGCGAAGAGAGTGACTAAGACCATCGCGCTTATGGATTTAGTTGCTAGGATTGAGGACCCGCAATGTGAGTTGCTTCTGCTTAGAGCTTGTACGGGTATATCTAAGCTCTACTTTACCCTCCGTACCTGTTCGCCGAGAGTTTTTGGGTCTGTCCATCTTTGCTTTGATGCAGCACTTCGTTCTAGGTTGGAACGCATTGTCACCGCGTCCGGACCTGGTTTTGGGGATTGGCAGTGGCGCCTTGCCACTTTCCCTTTTCATCTTGGTGGGCTCGGTGTTTATGCTGCCGGGGATGTTTTGCACTATGCTTTTTTGGCGTCCCGTTTGCAGTCTGCCGATTTGCAGGCTAAGCTTCTGCGGCCTTCTGGTATTGTGGACGCTGGTCCTACTTTCGATGATGCCTTGCGGGTGTTCTCTGAGACTACAGGTTCTGCCTTTTTACGTGATCCTAGTGAAATCGCTGCCCCCAAACTTATGAAGAAACTGGCAGATATATATTTTGCGAGGATTGCTGCTACTGCAGAATCTGTTTTCTCTTTGACACCGCGCCAGCTTGCGTTATGGAAGTCTCAGCAGGGTACCCACTCCTCTGATTGGTTGCGTGCGGTCCCTATCTCTGGGTTGGGTCAGACATAACCTCGTTCGTGACACCTTATTTGACATATGCTATAGGTCTGGTATTTCTACGGGCAAGGAGGTTGATATCGGTTTGGTTGACGGGCATGGCGGATCTCTTCGTCCTGCGGATTTGCTACTTTATTCCTGGGACAGAGGGCGTGATGTGTGTGTTGATTTGACAGGGTCTTCCCCCTTGACTCAGACTGGGATGTCCGATTTTGTGCCGGGACGGGTTGTCGCTGATGCTGCTCAGCGCAAATGTGCTAAGTATGGAGATTTATGCGCGGTTGATGGCTATGGTTTCCTACCCTTCCCTTTCTCTTCGCTTGGAGAGCTGGGCTCGGATGCTGTTGACTTGCTCAAGCGGATCCAGAAATTCTCGGTATCTCAGGATGCTGGGGCTCGGGTGGCCGCTTATATCTTTACTAGGCTTAGTTTTTCTATAGCTAAGGGGGTGGGGGCCCAGATTGTCTCTCGGCTCCCCACCAACTTCTTGTAAATTTTACATTTTATTTGAATGAAAGCTGCGCGCATATTATAATAAAAAAAAAAAAATAATAATAATAATAAAAAAAAAAAAAATAATAATAATAATAATAATAATAATAATAATAATAATAATAATAATAATAATAATAATAATAATAATAATAATAATAATAATAATAATAATAATAATAATAATAATAATAATAATAATAATAATAATAATAATAATAATAATAATAATAATAATAATAATAATAATAATAATAATAATAATAATAATAATAATAATAATAATAATAATAATAATAATAATAATAATAATAATAATAATAATAATAATAATAATAATAATAATAATAATAATAATAATAATAATAATAATAATAATAATAATAATAATAATAATAATAATTGCCAGCGCTCTTGGTGCGTACATTGCCAGCGCTCCGCTCACGCCGCTTGTTAAACCTGGTGGTGGTGTTCGTCCTATTGTTGTTGATACCGTCTGGAGACGTCTTATTTCTAAGGTAGGTGCTTGTTTGGTTGGTCCTTCTTTGTGTTCTTATTTTGATGGTCTTCAGTTTGGGGTTGGGGTGTCCGGTGGAGGAGAGGCTGTCTTGCATGCCTTGAATCGGTTCATTGAGGCTCGTGGTGGGGATGTGGGGCTTTCTATGTTGCTGGTTGATTTCCAGAATGCTTTCAACCTTGTTGATCGTGTAACCATGCTTCTGGAAGTTCGCCGTCGTTGCCCGATTCTTTCCCGTTGGGTGAAGTTATGTTACTCTAGTCCTGCCCGTCTTTATTATGGGGAACATTGTTTGTGGTCTTGTCAGGGAGTCCAGCAGGGTGATCCTTTAGGACCCTTGCTTTTCGCTTTGGTGTTGCATCTCTTGGTGTGCAAGATACGGGACTCTTTTGATTTAAGTGTGCAAGATTGGTACTTGGATGATGGCACCATTGTTGGGGATACTTTGGAGGTGGGGAAGGTTTTGGATTTGATTATGGCAGATGGTCCTCAGTTTGGTCTCCATCTTAATGTCGCTAAGACTGAGGTTTTTTGGCCTACTGAGGATCCCCGGAGTCGTTTTCCTGGTGTTTTCCCTCCTTCCATTGCCCGGCCTTTGCGTGGTGTTTCTGTTTTGGGTGGGCCTGTCAGTACTTGCTCTAGTTTTGGCATTGAGCTTGTGGCGAAGAGAGTGACTAAGACCATCGCGCTTATGGATTTAGTTGCTAGGATTGAGGACCCGCAATGTGAGTTGCTTCTGCTTAGAGCTTGTACGGGTATATCTAAGCTCTAGTTTACCCTCCGTACATGTTCGCCGAGAGTTTTTGGGTCTGTCCATCTTCGTTTTGATGCAGCACTTCGTTCTAGCTTGGAACGCATTGTCACCGCGTCTGGACCTGGTTTTGGGGATTGGCAGTGGCGCCTTGCCACTTTCCCTTTTCATCTTGGTGGGCTCGGTGTTTATGCTGCCGGGGATGTTTTGCACTATGCTTTTTTGGCGTCCCGTTTGCAGTCTGCCGATTTGCAGGCTAAGCTTCTACGGCCTTCTGGTATTGTGGATGCTGGTCCTACTTTCGATGATGCCGTGCGGGTGTTCTCTGAGACTAAAGGTTCTGCCTTTTTACGTGATCCTAGTGAAACCGCTGCCCCTAAACTTATGAAGAAATTGGCAGATATATATTTCGCGAGGATTGCTGCTACTGCAGAATCTGTTTTCTCTTTGACACCGCGCCAGCTTGCGTTATGGAAGTCTTAGCAGGGTACCCACTCCTCTGATTGGTTGCGTGCGGTCCCTATCTCTGGGTTGGGTCAGACATAACCTCGTTCGTGACACCTTATTTGACATATGCTATAGGTCTGGTATTTCTACGGGCAAAGAGGTTGATATCGGTTTGGTTGACGGGCATGGCGGATCTCTTCGTCCTGCGGATTTGCTACTTTATTCCTGGGACAGAGGGCTTGATGTGTGTGTTGATTTGACAGGGTCTTCCCCCTTGACTCAGACTGGGATGTCCGAGTTTGTGCCGGGACGGGTTGTCGCTGATGCTGCTCAGCGCAAATGTGCTAAGTATGGAGATTTATGCGCGGTTGCTGGCTATGGTTTCCTACCCTTCTCATTCTCTTCGCTTGGAGAGCTGGGCTCGGATGCTGTTGACTTGCTCAAGCGGATCCAGAAATTCTCGGTATCTCAGGATGCTGGGGCTCGGGTGGCCGCTTATATCTTTACTAGGCTTAGTTTTTCTATAGCTAAGGGGTGGGGGCCCAGATTGTCTCTCGTTTCCCCACCAACTTCTTGTAAATTTTACATTTTATTTGAATGAAAGCTGCGCGCATCTTATAATAATAATAATAATAATAATAATAATAATAATAATAATAATAATAATAATAATAATAATAAGAATAATAATAATAATAATAATAATAATAATAATAATAATAATAATAATAATAATAATAATAATAGTAATAATAATAATAATAATAATAATAATAATAATAATAATAATAATAATAATAATAATAATAATAATAATAATAATAATTGCCAGCGCTCTTGGTGCGTACATTGCCAGCGATCCGCTCACGCCGCTTGTTAAACCAGGTGGTGGTGTTCGTCCTATTGCTGTTGGTACCGTCTGGAGACGTCTTGTTTCTAAGGTAGGTGCTTGTTTGGTTGGTCCTTCTTTGTGTTCTTATTTTGATGGTCTTCAGTTTGGGGTTGGGGTGTCCGGTGGAGGAGAGGCTGTCTTGCATGCCTTGAATCGTTTCATTGAGGGTCGTGGTGGGGATGTGGGGCTTTATATGTTGCTGGTTGATTTCCAGAATGCTTTCAACCTTGTTGATCGTGTAACCATGCTTCTGGAAGTTCGCCGTCGTTGCCCGATTCTTTCCCGTTGGGTGAAGTTCTGTTACTCTAGTCCTGACCGTCTTTATTATGGGGAACATTGTTTCTGGTCTTGTCAGAGAGTCCAGCAGGGTGATCCTTTAGGACCCTTGCTTTTCGCTTTGGTGTTGCATCCCTTGGTGTGCAAGATACGGGACTCTTTTGATTTAAGTGTGCAAGATTGGTACTTGGATGATGGCACCATTGTTGGGGATACTTTGGAGGTGGGGAAGGTTTTGGATTTGATTATGGCAGATGGTCCTCAGTTTGGTCTCCATCTTAATGTCGCTAAGACTGAGGTTTTTTGGCCTACTAAGGATCCCCGGAGTCGTTTTCCTGGTGTTTTCCCTCCTTCCATTGCCCGGCCTTTGCGTGGTGTTTCTGTTTTGGGTGGGCCTGTCAGTACTTGCTCTAGTTTTGGCAGTGAGCTTGTGGCGAAGAGAGTGACTAAGACCATCGCGCTTATGGATTTAGTTGCTAGGATTGAGGACCCGCAATGTGAGTTGCTTCTGCTTAGAGCTTGTACGGGTATATCTAAGCTCTACTTTACCCTCCGTACATGTTCGCCGAGAGTTTTTGGGTCTGTCCATCTTCGTTTTGATGCAGCACTTCGTTCTAGCTTGGAACGCATTGTCACCGCGTCTGGACCTGGTTTTGGGGATTGGCAGTGGCGCCTTGCCACTTTCCCTTTTCATCTTGGGGGGCTCGGTGTTTATGCTGCCGGGGATGTTTTGCACTATGCTTTTTTGGCGTCCCGTTTGCAGTCTGCCGATTTGCAGGCTAAGCTTCTACGGCCTTCTGGTATTGTGGATGCTGGTCCTACTTTCGATGATGCCGTGCGGGTGTTCTCTGAGACTAAAGGTTCTGCCTTTTTACGTGATCCTAGTGAAACCGCTGCCCCTAAACTTATGAAGAAATTGGCAGATATATATTTCGCGAGGATTGCTGCTACTGCAGAATCTGTTTTCTCTTTGACATCGCGCCAGCTTGCGTTATGGAAGTCTCAGCAGGGTACCCACTCCTCTGATTGGTTGCGTGCGGTTCCTATCTCTGGGTTGGGTCAGACTATGAACATGAGGACTTACCGTTGTGTGCTGGGGTATCGCCTCGGTGTTCCGTTATTCGCGGTATCTAGGCCTTGTTCTGCTTGCTCTCGGGTTTTTACTGATGATGTGTATGGGGACCACGCTGTTTCTTGTGCTGGTACTGTGGGGGTTAAGCATCGACATAACCTCGTTCGTGACACCTTATTTGACATCTGTTATAGGTCTGGTATTTCTGCGGGTAAGGAGGTTGATATCGGTTTGGTTGACGGGCACGACAGATCTCTTCGTCCTGCGGATTTGCTTCTTTATTCCTGGGACAGAGGGCGTGATGTGTGTGTTGATTTGACAGGGTCTTCCCCTATGACTCAGACTGGGATGTCCGATTTTGTGCCGGGACGGGTTGTCGCCGATGCTGCTCAGCGCAAATGTGCTAAGTATTGGGATTTATGCGCGGCTGCTGGATATGGTTTCCTACCCTTCTCTTTCTCTTCGCTTGGGGAGTTGGGCTCGGATGCTGTTGACTTGTTAAGCGGATCCAGAAATTCTCGGTATCTCAGGATGCTGGGGCTCGGGTGGCCGCTTATATTTTTGCTAGGCTTAGTTTTGCTATAGCTAAGGGGGTGGGGGCCCAGATTGTCTCTCGGCTCCCCACCAACTTCATGTAAACTTTTCATAAATAATAGAAGACATAGAAGGCATTGGAAAGCTAGATGGTATAGGTGCTGCATTGCTGCTACCATCTATCACATTTGGCATGAGAGAAATGTAAGGGTGTTCAAGGGTATTGAGAGATCTCCTAATCAAATAGTTCAAAAGTTGAAATTGGATGTTTGTACTAGGATACTTAGTAAAGTAAAACCAAGGAACTATGAGTTCATAGTTTGTAGACTTAATAGGGCTTAATCTTAGCCTTAGAGGTTATTCTTTTTGCTTGAGCTTGTATTCTTATGTTTTCCCCTTGGTGGATGAATATAAGAATTACCTTTTGTGCAAAAAAAATAAAAAAAAAAAAAAAAAAAAATAATAATAATAATAATAATATCTGCTCCTCTTCCCTCTTCAGTTTGCCTAACTACTCCTTTTGGGCCTTCTGAACAGAGGATTGAATATGAATGGATCCCATTTTACTGTAAAACTTGTGGGAAAATGGGCCATCAGGAAAAAAACATGTAAGAAGAATAGGCCAAAACCTACTCCTAAACCCCAGACTACAAACCCTAAACCTGATTGTGATCCTTGCTTGCTAGGTGGTACCTCAGCAGCAGACATTTTGGAAGTGACTGTTCCTGTAGTTACTCCAAGTTTATCTGTTACTGAAATGCATCAAGAATGCAACAAGAGGGATAAGGATGGGGGTGCTCAAATAGCCTTGAAGAGAGCATCACCATCTGATTCTGCAGGAGTTGTTCTATCTAATAGCTTTGCTTCTTTAATCAACCAAACTGACTGTTTGCCTGAGGGACAGTTGAAGGATATTCCTTCAGATTCCTTGTCACTAGGTGGTACCTCAGTAGGTAGTGAAGAGGGTTCTTTAGGTACTGCTGTGCATGTTTTTGACCCTCTTCCTCCTGCTGTAAAGCATCAAGAATGTTTCAAGATATGGGTGGGGATAGATCCTCAAATAGCCTTGAAGAGAGGGCTCTCTCTTGCCCCTTCACTGAGTTAGTCTCCTGATCTGACTGCTGTTACTCTGCAACATACCTCAGTGGGGACTCTTCCTCCTGACCGAGGTAAATGAAGATCTCTACTTGGAATATAAGAGGGGGTAATGACCCTCTTAAGCAGCATGAAGTTCTTCATTTCCTGGCTGATAATAAGGTAGATATCCTTGGGCTTCTTGAAACTAGGATTAAAGAAAATAAAGCAAAGAATATTATTTAGAACAGATTTAAAGGTTAAAAAGTTATTTGTAATTACTCTCATCACTATAATGGGAGGATTTGGGTTATCTGGAAGCCTGACACTGTTACCATTGATTGTCAGGTCATCCATGCTCAGTTTGTTCACTGCAGGGTTACTCACCATGCTACTAATACTGCTTTTTATCTTACTGTAATCTATGCTAGTAATGATGCTAAGGAGAGGCAGATCCTTTGGGATGAGCTGATCCATCTCAACCAGTCTTTTGACTGTTGGCTCTTGATGGGAGACTTTAATGTTGTAAGGGATGTCATGGAGAGAATTAGTAATTCTCCCCCACAATTGGATGATATTTTGGAGTTTAATTCTTGCCTCCTTGAGTGTCAGGTTGAAGACCTGCAGAGTATTGGTTGTGAATTCACTTGGACTAATAAACAGGATGTAGATACCATTGTCTGGTCCAAACTTGATAGAGCTTTGGCCAATGCAACTTGGCACACTATTTTTCCTGCTACTTCTGCCAACTTTCTCTCTGCTAGGGTTTCTGATCATTCCCCTGTTATTGTTACTATTCTTAACGATGATTTTAAGAGACCAGGGTTTAGTTTTCTTAATTGCTGGACTGATCACCCTGATTACCTTTCTATTGTGAAGGAAGCATAGAAAGCTTCTATTCAAGGCTCTCCTTCTTTCAAGTTGTTTTCCAAACTCAAATTGGTGAAGTATAAACTGTCTGAGATGCATAGGATGAACTTTAGAGGAATCAAGGGGAGGGTGACTGAGGCTAGGTCTAATCTGGCAGATTGTCAGCTTGCTCTCCAAAGTAACCCTCTTTCTCCCTCTCTGTTGGTGCAAGAAAAGATTAATCTTGCTGAATTTATTAAGTTGAGGAATATTGAAAAACAGATTCTTAAACAAAAAGCTAAATGTTTGCATATCTCTCAAAATGACTCTTCCTCCAAGTATTTTTATGCTAGAATCAAAATGAGGACTACCCAACATATCATTGGTCATATCAAGGATAGAAATGGAGTTGACAGGATTGGTCAAGCTGAGGTTGCTAGGGCTTTTGTGGAATACTATGAAGGACTTCTTGGTAAAGCTACTCAGGTTTTGCCCCTGGATAATGATTATATTCATCAAGGCAATTGTTTGATGGAGGGTGATCTAGTTGGCCTTACTAAACCTATTGAGGACACTAAAATCAAGGCTGCTCTCTTTGCTATTGGCTCTAATAAGAGCCCTGGTCCTGATGGGTTCTCATCTGCTTTCTACAAAGCCTCTTGGGAGTACGTTGGGACTGATTTTTGTAATGTTGTCCATGCTTTCTTTAGAACTGGGAAGATGAGTAAGCAGGCCAATGCTACTTTAATTACCTTGATTCCAAAGAAGCTGGTTAGCAGTACTGTACTTGACTACAGACCTATCTCTTGCTGTTCTGTTCTTTACAAGACTATCAGTAAGATCCTTGCTCAGAGGCTTAAGTGTGTTATTCCTTCTCTGGTGGGGCCTGAGCAAGCTGCTTTCATCCAGGATAGGAGTATCCATGAGAATATTCTGTTGTCTCAAGCTCTTGTTAAGGGGTATAGTAGGAAATATCTTACTCCTAGATGCCTTATCAAGGTAGACATCAGGAAAGCTTTTGACTCTGTGCAGTGGGTTTTTATTCAAAGCATGCTCAGTGCTCTGAATTTCCCTCCTCAATTTATAACCTAAATTATGGGGTGTATATCCTCTTCTTGGTTCTCCATCAAGCTGAATGGTACTAACCATGGCTTCTTCAAAGGTCTTAGTGGCCTTAGGCAAGAAGATCCCCTTTCACCCTATTTGTTTGTGCTGAGTATGGAAATTCTCTCTAGGTATCTCAGGCAAATTTGTCAGCTGCCTAATGTCTCTTACCATCCCAAATGTACTAAGCTTAAGCTCACTCATCTTATCTTTGTTGATGATCTATATTAGAGGAGATGTAAGCTGTCATTAGTACTTTAGACAAGTTCTCAGCTTGGTCTGGTCTCTGTGCAAACAAAGACAAGACTGACATTTATCTGGGTGGGATTTCTCCTACTGTTAAGCAGAAAATTCTTCAGCTATTTGGATTCTCTGAGGGATCCTTTCCTTTCAGGTATTTGGGTCTTCCTCTGTTCACTGCAAGAAATACCTCTAACATGTATGATGATCTCCTTAATAAGATGCAGCATAATATCTAGCACTGGGCTAATAAATTTCTCTCTTATGCTGGTAAAGCTCAATTGCTCAATGCTGTCTTTTTTGGCCTAGCTTCTTTTTGGTGTAACACTACCCTTCTCCCTAAAAACATTCTTAAGAGGATAAATAGAATGAGCAAGGATTTCTTCTGGGGTATTGAGGAGAATCATAGGAAATGGACAAATAAGAGTTGGGATAGTATCTGTTCTCCCTGGTATGAAGGTGGGTTCAATATTAAGGAGCTATTATCTTAAAACAAAGCTCTCTTGGCTAAATGGATCTGGGTTCTAGAAATGAAACAAACTGGCCTATGGTTCTCTTGGTGTCAAGCCTATCTCTGGCCTGATAGAAGCCTCTGACATCTCTGCAGAAAAGACTACCATAGTGAAGGCCTTTCCAGCATCCTGAAGATCAAGGATGAACTCCTCCTCTGCACAGGCAGTCAGAGCAATGCCATGGCTTTGATTGGTTCCTGGGTAGTTCATGGGAAGTTCATCCTGTCTCGTGCTTATGACTGGTTCAGGTCTTCAAAGCCAAATATTCCTTGGGCTGTTTGTCTGAATCATCCCAGCATCATCCCTAGTCACAGTTTTATATCTTGCCTTGCTATCCAGGCTAAACTTAGTACCATGGATAATCTTATAAAGAGGGGCATGTGCATCATCAATAGGTGTGAGCTCTGCAAAGCCAATAGTGAATCTCATCAGCATCTGTTCTACCAATGTCCTTATGCCCTTGAACTCTGGGCTGTTGTTCTCAACTGGTTGAACCTACCTGGGAGAGCCACTGACAGTAAAGCTGAGCTTGAATGGATCAACCAAAGAAGACATAGAAGGCATTGGAAGGCTGGCTGGTATAGAAGCTGCATTGTTGCTGTTCTGTATCATCTATGGGCTGAAAGAAATCTCAGACTTTTTGCTGGATTGAGTAGGTCTTCTAGTCTTCTATTCAAGAAGATCCAAAATGATGTTTGTATTAGAATCCTTAGTAAAGCTAAGCACAAGAACTATGATTGTATAGTTCATAGGCTAAATAGAGCTTAATTCTCTAAGTGTTTAGGGGTTTGTTTTTGCTTGTAACTTTGTTTCCTTTTTATTTACCCACAAGGATGAATAAAAGGAATCATAACT
>JAIUZE010070685.1:0-58773 GCA_022085475.1 Heliosperma pusillum | reverse complement strand
TATTAAATTTCATAATCGGGCCTGGGTACAACCCGTACTGAGGAGAGAGAGTCCACTTTATAAACCCAAGGGGGTTCCACTCTAAAACCAATTGACAATAGAGGGAGTAGCCCATTGCCTTATAAAGTGGTAACTCTCTCCTCTTTTTATCAATGTGGGATTACACTCACATGTGGGAAATCGGGTTTCTTCACACTCCCCCTCACATGTGAGCCCACTTAAATCAGACTGGGGGCTTTCTGGCCTCTCTTCCAGCCGTAAAGCAAACCGTGTTATTCTTCAACGGCTGCGTTTTTTTTTTTTCTTAGCCCAGTTTTTTTTCTTTTATGCCCAGGTCTTTTTTTTTACCATGGGCTCTGATACCATATTAAATTTCATAATCGGGCCTGGGTACAACCCGTACTGAGGAGAGAGAGTCCACTTTATAAACCCAAGGGGGTTCCACTCTAAAACCAATTGGCAATAGAGGGAGTAGCCCATTGCCTTATAAAGTGGTAACTCTCTTCTCTTTTTATCAATGTGGGATTACACTCACATGTGGGAAATCGGGTTTCTTCACAGGAAGAGAGGATCAATCTCTTATCTAATACTCCCTCCCATCCAGACCAAAGGTTACACTTACCTTATTTGGACCATCCAAACCAAACTACCCATTCCTTTTTGGGTAACAAATAAGACCAAATACTCCTCATCTACCCTATATATTTACACAAAATGTCATTACCCCACCCACCCAACTAACATTAAATATTCAAGTGGTCCTACTTCCATTCCAATACTACCCTTCCTTTATCAACTTTTTCTTAAAACTTGTGCTCCCTCCCATGTAACCTTTGGTTTGGATGGGAGAGAGTATTGCATATGTTAGAGGAGTGAGTTAAGTTTCATGTAATAAGGAGTAAGGACACTCTTCTAATTATTTACACAACTTATTGCCAATTGCGTAATAATGTCAAAAATTCAATGGCCAACTTATCAGTGGCGGACCCAAGAATTTCGAGGGGGAGTACCATTTTTTTGTCGATTTTCTGCTTAACATATTGTTCTCAAGAGTTCACTTTTTTTTATCCTTTTAATCTATAAATAATGACATGTGACAACCAAAAGTAATTAGTTCTTATGTTACTCAAATACAAATATTATACAAATCTGGAAAAAAAAAATATTATGGAAGGAGGAGAAATTTCCAAATTTTCAATGGTGTTATTTTTCGTGTATTTTAAAAACTTTCATCTCCAATTGATATCTCATGATCAAAATCGCCTTCATTTTTAAAATTCAACGCAAATTGATAGCGTTTAAAATGTACTTCTAATAAGTTTTTTAATTTGCATATACTCTTTGATAAATTTAGGGGTTGTGGAGAAGTAAAATTTAGTAAAAAAAATTGTATTTCTGATAAATACTTAAAAAGTTATTAAAAGAAAAACTAAAAATGCTGCTAGCAAGGATCAAACCTGGGCAGCTAGGGAAAGGATAAAAGATTTTTACCCCTAGAACAATGACAACTTGTTTATTAGTTATAGCATAATGTAGATATTAATCGTCTTCACATAAAGCCGCTGAATAGCAACAAAGGTTTTTTTTTGTGGGGGGGTACGTGACCCCCCGGGACCCCACGTGGGTCCACCACTGCAACTTAGTGAGTCTTAAGGCAATTATAAATTGAGCATTATTTATGAAAGACGAGCGAAATCGGACTATTAGAACAAATTATATGGAGAAGTATAACTCAGTCTTTTGTTAACTTTTAACCTCTACTCCTCTAGTTTAGACACGTATGTAGCTCTACATAACGTCAAACATACGAACTATATGCATGTAAAGGATGACATTTGCATTAATGTTGCGCAGGGAAGTGACAGAAGAGTATAACAAAGAAATAGCAAGGATTACTGATGTGATACTTGGAATACTTTCTGAAGGCCTTGATTTAGAAGTAACTAGTTTGAAAAGCAAACTTGGTGATGATGAGTTAGAAATGGAGATGAAAATAAACATGTATCCGCCATGTCCACAGCCTGAACTAGCCCTGGGTGTTGAGGCTCACACCGACATGAGCGCCCTCACCATTCTTCTGCCAAATGATGTCCCTGGTCTTGAGATATGGAAAGATTCCAATTGGGTTACTGTTGATTATCTTCCTGATGCACTTTACATTCATATTGGAGATCAACTGGAGGTATTAAAGTTGTGCTTATCTACTTAATAAGGAAAGTCATTTCGTTTTAGTCAAATTGTCGTCTTCTTGATGTTTGCAGATACTAAGTAATGGGAAATACAAGAGCATACTACACAGATGCGCTGTGAACAAGGAGAAAACTCGGATGTCATGGGCTGTGTTTTGCGTTCCCCCAAGCGACACGGTCATTGGTCCTCTTCCTGAGCTTGTTAATGAAGAAAACCTTGCTAAGTACTCTGCTAAAACATATGGCCAGTTCCGGTTTAACAAGATTAACAAGCTGCCCCAGTGATGTATACCTTACAAAGCTGTTAATCTATATGCCCCATTAAGAGCTTGCCCCTTTTGCAATTGTTAAACTATTTATAAGGAAGCGTAAGTAACAAATTAGAAAAGAGAGAGTAAAGGTTTTACGAGTTTTATCTAGAATGGGAAAAAGATTTTTGTTTATCTTTGCTTTTGGTACATTCCATCTGTCCTAGTCATTTGTTAACATTGATTTTTGGTACAAGGATTATGGGGAAAGGAGGGGACCATTTGTGGGTAGGGGCATTGGATGACAAGTGGATAATAGTCTCATTGGGAAATCAAATTATTCATAAAAAACCTTAACAATATAGAAAGGTAAACAAATGAATGTGACACTCTAAAATGGAATTGGTGAACAAATGACCGACAGTACGGAGTGAGTACATTATAAAAGAAACAATTTAAATGAAAAACAATGTGATCAAATTGAAGTCTTGCACAGTTGTACTTGTAAGCACACAGTAAGTGGATTGTACATCTGATGTACTACCACATAAAATTTAGTTTTTGAGCTTTACAATAAAAATTTTGAGTATAGTATAGTTTTACTATAAAGTTTTTGCGTTTATTAATTTGAACATTAAGTTCAAAAAAATTACAATAAAACTCAAAAAACATCATATATAAGATGTAAAATTTAATTTATAAACTTTAAAAAGCTCGAAAAAAATGCACAAAAACTCAAAATCAAACTACTCTGAGCTAGTACCTCCGATTATAATCTTTTTTCCCGTAAACACAGGAGAAATATTTAAATAAAAAATAGTAACGATTGAAGTAAAGGAATACATTTGATTGAACTAGTTAGAACTTGGAGCAAGGTAAAATATGATTTATTTTCCGGAAATAGATTTTAAGTCAATCAATTAAATCTCCTTCGAGGCGATATTATCTGTCTTAAACTTAAGAGTTAAGAATGTAAATCTTATATACACAAGTGGTATAATACATCATCGTTTTAAATTTAAGACGGGTAGTGTCGTCTTCTCTTCGTAAAGTCAATGTCACAACTAATGTAATAAGAGGTGCGATATTATCTGTCTTCTCCTCGTTTAAGAATGATTTATTTTTTTGGGAATATTTTAAGGGGTCATATCTCTTATTTACGAGTTCAGAAAAAAACGATTTTGTTTTCAAATTGATCTTTTTTCCGATAACTATGATTTGAGAAGAAAAAAAATGTCGTATTTAGAACCCGTGGTTGGATCCGGTAAAAGAAACCCAGCCCGAAAAAGCTGATCCGAGACCCGAAACTAACCCGAGTTGTAATATCCAAATATAACTCGAAACCTGAATTAACCCGACTCGGCTTGAACTTGACCCGAGTTCTTCTAGGCCCGTAACTGACCCGGACTTGACCCGAGTTCTTCTAGGCCCATAAATGACCCGACCCGACACAACCTGGTCTGAAACCCCTAGATCTGAAACCACCCGACCCAAAACCACCCCACCCAAAACTAACCTGATTTAAATTACCCAAAAAGATCGAACAAACTAGTTTGAAGTCCACATTTAATATTATTACATTAGTTTGACCAAGGCTAATAATGAGAGTACCTTAGAACACTTTTATATAATAATAACATAAAAAGTTATTCTGAACTTTATATTGCGAACGTGGCAAAATTAGGATATCTTAGAAGTCGACTCGATTTAAGCCGACCCGAACTAACCCATCTGAAATAACTATTGACCTGAAAATGACAGGAATTGACCCGACCTGAACTCACACGATAATGTGACGAGCCGGAATTGACCCAACCAGAACATGACTGACCCGTTTTCCCGGCCTTCCTGTGGCTAGGAGTTTGTGTATGTCTTGACTACCGCATCAATTTTCTATATTTTTTTATTTTTATAATTAATAAAATAAGAAAATTTGAGGTAGGATTGGGTTGGGATAGGGAGGCCAGCACGAGCGAGTTCTGCAAAGTAAGCAGCATCAGCACTCGGCCAGCCTATGTCCCTTCCAAAAATTAAATGCGCACCATTTTGTTTTAGTGGCGCTGCGGCCGGTTCTCACCGCCCGCTTTGTTTTCCTTACTCATTAGTTTAAGGCAGTTTGTCTATTATGTCGAAAGTTATATTTATAACACCTTGCACCCCATGTTTATCTCTTGTTACCGATGTGGGATAACCCACCTCTTTTTTTGCTTAAGTTGTTCCTTGAGTGCAAGGCACTGCATAAAACAGCTCACTAGGTAACACCAAAAAACAGATACGGACACAAACTCATGACACGTCGTCCCAAGAAATTTAGGACACATGACACGTTATTTTAATTTAATAAAATATAAATCTTATAATTATAAACGTTTGACTTTATTTTTGTCAAAATATTTATATTAAATTTAAAAATACTTGGCTTCCCGTATAACTCATTTTTATTTTCCTCTCAAATTCATCTTCTAAACAATCTCTCTCGTCTAAAAAACATCATTTATCCCAAATAATGTTCAAATACCACGGACACGAGTTCCCAAATATATGAAGAAAGCTAGACACGGCTTTATAGGCGTCCGACACGTTTAGACGCATGTCCGGCAAGTGTCGGTGTCAGACACAGTATGGTTAATTAAGAGAAGTGTCCGTGCTACCTAGACACTACATTCATCAATTGCACTTGTTCTATGAAATTTAAAATTAAATAACTTTCACTTTAAAGATCCTTGCAGAAGTAACATTTAACCAGCACCATTGAACAACAAGAATACTTATAACCAGCACTCACAACAGTCACAAGATTCCTCTGAACCAACCAATAATTTACATTTGGTTTCAGTTTGATTTTTAGGCAAGAACATGCAAGTAGCAATGGAGGCTAGTACTCATTACCACCAGTCCACTACAGAAAACAAACCTAATTCAACAAGAAAAAAAATAGAAAAAAATGGTAGGAAATGGAATACGTAAAATTGGCGGAGTCCGGGGAAGTACAACCTAGCCCACATTTACAGCCGTAAGCCCATCACGCCCATGTATGCATGATAGCTCCAGCAGCTTCGTTTAGCGTGTATTTTGCGTTCCCAAGACTACATGGACCATCGTCCCTATCAGCTTGCGAGAAAACCTTCAAACTTCACCTCTAGTTCTGAAAATCATACACTAATTTAAAAATAGATTCCACATAACCGATATCTTAACCACAAACATTTACAAATGGGCTTGAGCATGCTCCGGCTTGTGAGTGTATTCATAGTCGAGATGAACAAAAGCACGCTCGATGTCAGGCAGCAGTTCAAGCTTCTCTTGCAAAGATTCCCCGATGTCATGGGCCTCTTGCAAAGGCATGGTTGAAGGGAGGACTATGTCAACCTCCACAAAGTAGTGGGACCCAAAAGTGTATGCGCGGACTGTGTCAATGTGCTTTATGGCCTTGTGGTGGTTCCAACATAGGTATGTTAGTTTCTGAAGAAAGTCTGGCGTAGCTGATTTTCCTACTAGTGAATTTACGTTTTCCAACACTGTCATTGACCATGTGCGTATCGTGTACACAGCAAGCTGCAAAAGGAGCAATTACTAGAATTTAAGATACCAAGAAAAACTGAATAGGAGTAAATAATAGAAGTTGTCGAATGGAAAAAAAAGGTAAGTCTACATCGAAGTATCGTAACTTCATAACCATAGAGAGACTGGTATCTGATTAAGAACTACAAGAACACATGTGACATTAGATTGAGCAAGACATGTCAAATGATCGGCCAGGCAACTTATGAGTTCAGTCATTTTAGGTTTGGCTACAATACGGGTCGGGAGTATTTCGGAGTGGGAAATACGGGGTTTGTATGGATTTCGAATCGGACCAGGGTCGCATACGAGTCGAATTAACGGTTTTACACATGTTCATTTTCTTTACTTTTTTTTGTTTGTTATAAATACATACCTGTTCTTAGTTTTCATAATGATTTAGTTTTATTTGTGATATTAGAAAGAATACACATATTTTGTTTAACATATTCAATATTGAGTAGCTATATGAAATTTTCATCAATTGTTACACGTACATGGCAAGAAATAAATAAATCTATATGGTAATCATTTGAGAAATCATGTGGCAAAACTATGCTTTTAAAAAAATATAACAATATTTTCATCTCAAAATTCCGAAAGTCATTACATATTACATACAGAGTACAAAGCATTTAAGAAGAATATAGTTTGTGGGTTTTAATTTACATGTCATTTCGGGTTCGGGTGAAAAATAACGGGAACGGGTTATTTTTCCGCCCGGTTACAGGTCGGGTCAGCTTTTGACAGGTTTAGGTTAAGGCAATTGAGCCCACTCCGGTCAAGACAAAAATTGATGGAATAGACTGTTTGGTCTAGACCAAACCGGGTCACTAGCGAAACCCAGACAAATAAATTTAGAGCTGGACCTCGGTCTTCATTTTCAAATGTTGGTCATTGATCGACTCTTCTCCAAGACCAAGATGTTTAGGTACAAAATTTAGAATTAATAATGTAACTGTGTAGTTTAACATTAAAAGACTTATTAGCTTAATATTATTGATTATTCAAAGTAAATGGGAGCAAGATTATAATATTCTGTGTTCATGGAAGTTTATACAATTATCATATACCTTTTCGTGACGTATTTTAACTTTTGCAGTAAAAAAAACTTATAAACCCTAACATGCCAAACAAAACAGTAGTACTTCTAACATCTCTATCCCACTAAACCGTTCATATTTGCTTCCTTTTCGTGTAGTTTAACATTACTGCTTTCTAACAATTACCGCTTGTCTTGCACTCATGTTTGAGCAACGGATTACCTTATACACTGTAGACTATGTTACTTTAACACTTCATACTACTTTTTATATAGAGATCGACACACAACACTGCATCAGCAACATGGGTGGGATACTTAATCACTTCATTCTAAATCAAACATTAATTTTTCATAAAAGAGCAGAATCTGGTACAGGAACATGCAGGTTACTTCTAAACAAAAATGGTTAGCATAGGCTAGAAGGCTACAAAACCAAAAGTTGTAACAGTACAAGTGCGCCAAACAGCGAAAATAGTACACTAGCAGTCTAGCACCACATCTAGCCACCCTGATCATTTAAATCTTGCCTATAACTATCGTGATAAATCTAATCTAAATAAAAGAAATTAAAGAAAAAGGTTATCATTGTTACTTACAATAATAGCTCCAATGGGGTCCATCCAGTCACTGACATAATTCGCCAGGAGAGCAGCAATGAGGCCAATGATGTTTGTAATAACATCAAAGAAGTGGTCTTGGGCATAAGCTTTGACTATCTCATTTGTGAAAGAGCGGCAGTAAAGGACCAATAGAAGTTTAACCAAAGTTACCGAAAGCATGATGCCTATAAGCCAACTTTCTTGTACACCATTCAAGCTGAAGTTGCTTTCCTGAAACAAAATAATTTTCACACTAGATTACAAAGCAATTTAAGTTATTGACATTCAAATGGATCCAAAAGCTCACTATTCTTCATTTTCACACATAATTGAATAAAGCCAGATGTCTCATTGAAACAGTGGAGAGTAACAGCCGGACGATGCAATTCTCAGCGCAATTATCATAGTGCGTCCTTTGAAGCAATCTCTCACCAGTGTGTTACATAGGACAAAGGCTACATACACCTACCTTGCCTCAGACCAGATCCCTTGAGGCTCTGGGTTTATGGGTTCATGTTGGTTGTATTACGATTTACGAGGAGCTTTAAACACAACAAAAAGTTCTTTCGAGCAGCACGGAATGATCTACATGTGCCAAGCCCTTTCATATAAGATACAGGTAAGCCCTCATCCAGCAAGAAACTTACATCAGACAATAATTGCCGCACTGACTCCAAGATAATCTGCAGGCCTAGTGTAGCCATAACAGAAGCAAATACAAGGATCCCCTGCACAAACAATTCAAATATTTGATTAAAAAAACCAACTATTCTACTTCCTAAAAAGAATCATCATACAGTCAGTTACATTTGAACATAACAATATCCAATATGGAGATCAGCATTCTTGGCATGTGGTTTTCGCATCTTGATGTCAGTTCTCTCTTCTGGATCTTTCACTTCAATTACATGGGATCATATATTGATACACACACATTTAAGCATAAATTACTAGAGCGCGGAATCAGGAAAATATATTGAGATATAGGTATATATCGCTCCTTCTATAGCTTTATATTACTCCTTCGCCCTTCATTTGCTGGCTTAGCTCTTATACAACAAGAGCTTCTTCTTCCTTGAGAGTTTAGTTAAGGGCATCCAGATGGAACAAAAATAATGTGCCCAGGGGAAGAACTTACTAATGACCAAATCAATTCCATGGTTCAACTGATCTCATTTCTAGACTAGTGTGGAACCTACCTCCCCCTCTCTGAGCTTTCAAAATGAGGCAACGTCCGACCAAAAAGAATGGAAAAGAGGAGTAAGCAGACTCTATACTGACGAAGTAGAGGATCAAACCAATTACTCGACATTTAAATAGTGACAAAGCCTGCTAAACGGATATCGGAGAATGGCCTTAGAGGGTCATTTTTTTTAGTAGAGTGAGGGGATCATTTTCTGGATCTGGAACCATCTCCCTAGCCTTTTGTCTGGGGCACCTTGGCCCTCATTTTAACAGACAAAGGGGATAGGTCAACACCTAGTCCCCTGAACTTCTTTTACCCCATGCTCTTACAGTCTGCCTACCAAGGAATCTAAAGGTAGGACCTCGGGCCAGACCAAGTCGGGTTGGGCAATATGATCCTATACATCTCTTTCATCCATAAGTTGCAGCTAAAACTTAAAGCAATGTGTACCACAAACAGAAGAGATTTCCTCTGAAATCCATCTATTACACTTAACAATTACCATGTCTAATACTTTGAACAAGTGTACAGCACCACGAGTCCACGACTGATCCCTCAATAGTTGGCCAGTTCGTCAGAAAGTTGACAGCAAGCCCATGATGGTAAATGAACTAAATCATATACTCAGCATACGACAACTAAGCACTTCAGTGACATGAAATTTTAAGTGCTTATATGTGAACCTTAAAAGTAGATACAACGTCAACACTAGCCCAAGTGGATCATAGAAGATAGCTACAGAGGTGAAAAAAAAAGTAAAAACATAATACATCTCACAAATGTATCCAGGAAATTCTTCTTTCCTACCATGCAAAACAAGACTAAAATAAAATTATAATTGAAAGAAATTGCCATAAAGTAAGACTCACCAGAGGCTGCATACGTTTCTTTCCAATTGGATATTGATATGGATTTGGTGTTGACATAGAAAATGCAGTGAACCATAAAATAAAGCCTGACAGAAGATCAAGAAGTGAATCCAGAGTAGATGCAATGATTGCTAACGAACCACTTTGGACTGATGCATAGACTTTTGCAACGAAAAGAACCATGTTGGCTACATTTGAAATCCTGATGGCGAATGTCTCGCTTTTAGCCAACTTTTCTTGCTCTTCCTACAGCAGATATGTAGAACAGAGTCAACTAAGAGCAAGTTTAAGCATATGTATAATGAAAACTGAAAAGACTCAGTATTATGCGGTTTTAAAATATGATAGAACATAACAAATTGGCTCATTAAACTCTACGCATCATCTACAGTGAAGTAGCAGAGTGTTAGAGCATATCACGAAGCAAAGTTCATTATTGGTCATCCGTAAAAGTTTCCCTATGTATTTAATAATGGAGTACAGCCAACCTCTCTGACCCGTCACAGTCCAAAAATGTGAGCCATTTAATTACTAGGGTAATTACCAAAAAACCGCAAAGTAGCTTAACAATGTTAGAGCCATTGAAGGTCACATCACAACAAATCCGAGAACTCAAACCTTTGTGATCCCGGGAACAAACCCACGCTCTGCCAAGGCATCCATTTCACTGAACCCCTCCAACATCTCCACTTGCTGTTGGTAATACTCTGCCACATCATCTTCTTGACCTGTGACCATACGCTAAAAATTGTCTAGAATAGAAACAAAATCATTAACTTAAAGCTCAAAATAAATATCACAATAATCCATCCTCCGATGTCCTAACGACTACAACCTCACTGATTCTTTGTTGGGATAAATTAAAAAAAGAGGGGAGGGGATGGAAAAGGGAGTTTTCATTCCAAAATTTTCCTATATTGGAGAGATTTTAAAATTCATCCAACCCAACGTGGTAACCGAACAAGGGATTTTATCCTTCTCCCTTCCCCCGAAATTCTTTCATCCAAACAAATGATATTACGCCTTCAAAAACAATAGACAGTCTAACAAGAATGATCTTTCTGAATTTTAAAAAGTTTATAATGACGCAAACTTAGGACTTATCTAATACTCCAGAACTTTCAAGTATGTCAACACCAAATACCAGAACATGACTCAGACACCAAACAGAAACCATAAGACTCCCGTCAGACACTATGAAAAAGTGGTAGCACGACAAAGACATCCATAAACAACATGACTAAAGATTACTTACGATCATCCAAGTGAGATTTGAACATCACCACCAAATACCTGCCTGAACAAAGCTTTCAGATAAAATAATGTACTTATGAACTTCTATAGTCTCTACAACATGTTCAACTACTAAACAATATAAGGTTATATACTAGTCTCTTTAAAGCACCAAATGGGCATCTAATACCCTACATTAGTGCAAACTGATGGTTTTTAACCTATGCACCCTAAGATTCCAAACGGACAACCCAAGATCAACCCCGAAAAAGCGAATTCTCTGCAGTCCACTGAAATTCTCGCAAATACTGACTAAAAATATTCATGTCAGCGCTACAGATGCGAGCACAAAATAACTCACTGTTTAATAAAAGACATCGTCACATCTGTATAAAATAATCTCAAATGACAAGAAGCATTGCCAAATAAAAACACACTAATTAAACTATACTCCCACCGAATACCAACAATGGAATACCAATAACTATAATTATTCCTTTTTCATTTTCTATTTGAAGCAAAGAGACAAGAAATAGGTTCTATGTTCACACCCATTTAGAAAATCACAAATTCTCATTTCAGACGGTCATTGTGCGTCTTAAGCTTAAAATGTGTCAAATACCTTTCAAATAAACCCACTTTTTGCGTAGAAAATATCAAAAGCTTCGACTTTATTATCAACATGTGTGGTAGTAATTGACCCGTCTAAAGCTGTTAAAAAGTAAACTATATCCATGAAATGAAGAAATTAAGGGCATACAGAAAAAATAAACAAAAGATGAACAAATCCCAGTAATTTGTAAGTATATAGTAAGCTCAAATAGTGACGGAGATCGAGTTAGAACATCCTCAACCATGTTAACATTCAATAATGGCAACATTTAAGAAATTGAAACATACGAAACAAAGATAGCACCTTTGTTAAGAATAAAAACAACCATTCAAGTGGTTGGGGATTCAATTCTTACCCGCGATATAGTGGCTTCATTTGAACCCAAAAAACAAACAGAAAACATTGAGGGTAAATTGAAAAAGGATGCAGACATGCAGGCAGGTAAAAGGGGTAAATAGAATAGAATTACCAGAAAGGCCAAGGCAAGTATGGAATTTAGTAGTGGAAGGATTGTCATTATGGTCAGGTGAAATCTGATAACCATCAAAGTTTAACTGCCAAGAGCGGTCAGCGGTGGTTAAGACGTCGTCGGAAGAGGAGGCGGAGAGTAAGTGTTGGTCGGCGGCGTCGTTGTCGTTTTGATCCAAGTCTAGTCTAACCATCTCATTCATTATTATATATGAATGGAGGAGTGTCGATTGTTGGAAGGGTTTATGAGGAGTAGAAGGGGAGTTATGAATGGAGGAGTGTCGTGTCCTCGTGAGTCGTGAGTCGTGAGTGGCGGAAAGTTTTAAACCAACACAAGAGAGATGATGACAAGAGAGAAGTGGTAGGGAATGTGAGTGTTGTAATTATCACTTTCCTATGTACGGACTACGCAGTACTCGAATCCGAGTTAAATGGTCCACTATTTTTTTATTTTTTTATTTTTTTATTCTTTATTTTTATACTCCGTATTTCACAAATTCTCATCGAAGACGAGACATATCCGTATTCAATGAAGATAGGTCAGAATAACTCTCACAAGGTGGCAAGTGGGAGGGTAAATGAGAATCCATTTAGTTTCTCACTTGCCCTCCCACTTGGCACATTGTGAGAGGGTTTCCAACTCGTTTTCATTGAATACGGAAATGTGTCGTTTTTAATGAGACCAACGGTTTATATTTTTGATTTTTCTATATAGTGATCCTAATTTTTTTCAGATCCACTCAATAGCCTTGCAAATCAGAAAATAAAATTAGAAACCTTGAGTTTCATTAAGTTTCATTAATTTCAATTAACGTGACCATTAATTATAATTTCATCAAATTTAGATGTTAAGTGTCCTATATAGCATATGAGATGGATTATGTGGGCTATGACTAAGCTCTTATTTCCTAGACTTTTTTATCTTAACATTTCCCTCCAATTCCCTAATTATTCCCTCCAAATCACCCTTAACCCTACCTGTGACACCCTCAAATTTGCGGAAAAAAAAAAAAATTATTTAAATACATAACGAAGGTGTCATAAATAAAAAGGGTCATTACAAAACGGAAATAATATTATACAAAAAAATATACAAGACGGGAGACATATCTCCCGTATAAATACGGAAATAAAAGAGTGTATAATAATATACAATCTAAGAACCAAATATTGGTCCAAGGTAAATACTTCGCTCGCTAGCTCGTCAATGTACCCCAAATATGCATCACCACCTGTTCGACCGCATTAAATATAAACACGGAAGCCACAGTCAGTGGGGAGTAACTCCGAGTTCTCCCAGCCACGAAATGTCGAGTTTAATAAAACATGAATAACATAAAAAGCAATGTATATGAAAAATACAAAACCTTAACATATATGATATGCTTTTCATGTTATGAAACAATTAACTAACATATAACCTAGCATATGAAAGCTATCATGTGAATCCGATAATAAACTATAACACGAGGTAGGGAAGCTGGTATGCTAGCTCAGAGGTTACCGTTAACATGGCCATGATCCACTCAAACCCTAATCAAACATAATATCATGTGAATCAGTTAACAATCGGTAATCCAAACTCTATCAACCTTAGCCGGCTTGCATCTCACCTTCTAGAACTCATAGAATCATACATACATGAAAGACTTATACTTCTACAAAACAGGCATAAGTTCTTAGAACCGTCCATAGTCGATTGTAACTCGAGGCTATACCACAAGGTAGGAAAACATCCTAGTCCTAGAATGATCAGACCTAGCGACAACAGCTATTCCATTCCCCGTCTCATGACATAACCGTACATGAGAAACTCTACTAGGCGACCCCCTAAGCAGAGATGGCTAGTACTTAAGCTGGCTCCAGTCCCAAAACGGATCAGGCAGCCATGCCCCGACTCGGATATAAACCCACCAAGCCGAGACACAAAAGCTATCAAGCGGCGAACTATATACTCGTTAAAGACAGTACGGACCTATCAATGTCATGGTCCACGATACTCATTTAGAATTAGAATGGTCAAGACGCCATATACTCATAATTCTCTATGGGTACTTAGTCAACACGACACCAACCATATAATTAAACAGTCACGGAAACCATTTCCTAACATGTGACTAATTGCATATAAATCATAATCAAATAACATATCGCCTCATATCTACTAAGGCTAATTCATTAATTAAATACAACCTTACTTGAAGACAAATCCCCGACCCGAGTCCCGCGACGGGTCATCAGTCAAAACGGGGCTGACTAGATCTTAGTTTGACCAAACCCGTTTGGATCAAACCGGCTAGAAACAGAGTCTTTTCCACATAGACATAAAATCAACATATTCATTTCATGTTATTTTATTAGACTTCTAACATGTGAATTATTATATCATACCCAAAACCCGTTTGACTAAAAGGATATTAAATTAAACTACGATCTCGTCTTATAATTTCTAACATGTGAGAAATAATAATTTAATGAAAAACCTTTTTAATTAAATATTTTACTTATTAATATTTCTCGCTTGCTAATTATTACAAAACGCGATAAAAATGACGATAACTCAAAAACCGTCACAAGTCCCAAAGTGGGACCCACGGGCTGAGTTGGGCCGGACCCACATGGGCCTGGATGGGCCCCACGGCCTGTTTTGGGCTAAAATGGCTGATTTTACAATTTTTACTAAAACCGATTTCTAATATTTTCCCGCATGCTTAACATATTTAAAACCCGTCAAAACAACAATTAAACAATCAAACATCGACACAACCTAAAGACCAAAACCCGGACCCACCATGGACCAACCCAGACCGGGTCTGAACCGGCCTGGACCGGTCTGGTTTGGTCCGGTTTAGTGCCACCAATTCGGCCACCACCACTACAACAACACCAAATTGTTTCTAACATGTTTTAATTAATCAACACCCATTTTAACAACCAATTTAACCATCCATCATACAAAAATCATTATTATGAAAAATCATCCAAATTCACCAAGAACACTAACATATGAGAAATTTCCTAAACAACATAAAAATCATAACTTAATAAAAATCATCAAAATTCATCAAGAACACTAACATATGAAAAATTTCCTAAACAACATAAAAATCATAACTTAATAAAAATCATCAAAATTCATCAACATGATAAAAACAACTCCTTATCATATTATTACCAAAATTCCATAAATCATAAAAACATGAACTAAAACAAAGATGAACCAAAAACTAAAGCAACAAAGGCTAAAGCTAAGTTACTAACTAAAACCATAAAAACCATAACATGAACCAAAAACAAAAGCTATGTGACATTTATTCGTCGAGTAAAACGGAATTGTTACCTTAGCTAGCAAAACAATTAGCACCAAAATAATAAGAAGTATATATAATAAGAAACCCTTCTACTAATCTTCACCCAAAATATACGAGTCTCCAAACTCGTCTTCAAAATCTTCCCCTATAAGAAATGACAAGAAAAACATTATTAGAACTTAAAATATGATTTTCCATAATTAAAGTGTTGAAAACGATTTTGTCGGAATTGAAATAAAACCGTACGTGAAGATGGGGAGCGAAGAGGAGAGTCTAGAAATATAAGTTAGGACGGATTTAATTAAGAAATGAAGATTTTATGAAGGTTTTGCTCAAGAACGATGATGAACAATTGAAGAACACGAAGAACAAATGAAGAACGATTAAAGAAAGCGATATTTTGATCTTTATTTGATTTGTTGAAAAATGAAAAGTTGTTAGTGAGTGGAGTGTTGTGTGAGCCGTGTAAATATAGGCCAAGATGGATGTCGGGTTTTGAAATTATTGTTACGGAATTGACTCGCGATTAATAATTATTTTACGGTAATCGATTAAATATAATTAACGATAAAGTTAATTATACTAAATATCAAGATATTATGTTATTAAAATGAAAAGAAAGAAAATATCAAGGTCAAAGAGAGGACAAAGGAGACGTGAGAAATGAAGACAAATCGGGTCTGTTTTTAAGCGATTGCGGAATTTAAGTTGACAGACCGATAAAGTTACAAATATCTTAGATATTATTATTAGTTTAATCATATTAATTAAAAGATCTAACATGAGTGAAAAATAGGTGACATGGGGCGTGTGAAATGGGTGGGAATCGGGTCTGATTTTGAGCGATTTGCGTAATTTAAACGGACGGATCGATAAAGCTACAAATATCTTAGATATTTGTATTAGTTTAATCGAAACAATTAAAATATCTCAAGTGAGTGGAAAACGATGACATGGGCGCGTGACTCATGCCAAAGTCGAGTTTTGAATTTGTTACGGGATTTCCGATGAGTCGGGAATAGTTAAATGACGTTCGGTTAAAACCGTAAAAGTTATTCTTTAAATTCCGAATAAATTCAAAATAATTATATTAAATTATGATAAATCTTAATAAATCTAAATAAAAATAAATCAAAAATATTATTTTTTTAATAAAATTTCGGTCTTCATACTTATGAGACGAGTCGGGAAAAAGTCAACGGAAGTCAAAGTTGACTGAAAAGTCGAGAAAAGTCAAAGATGACTTAAAAGTCAAGAAAAGTTTAGGACGACTTAAAAGTCAAGAAAAGTCAATGACGACTTTTAAAAAGTCAAGGAAAAGTCAAAGACGACTTAAAAGTCAAGAAAAGTCAAAGATGACTAAAAACGGTCTTTTCATGGAATCTCTCAAAAATTCCAAATACGAACGCGGAATCTCAAAATAAGACTCGGAACAAAAATTCCTATTTTAAAAACTTAAGTTCTACTGAAAAGTGTTAGTAAATATTTTTACTAGAAAATCGGGTACTTTTCGGGTTGTTACATCAAGCCTCATGACAAGCGGTACGCTACATGCAAATAACACCACCTCGCAAGTATACAACATTTGACGGCCGGGTCGATCAACGCATAGCGTTCAACTCCCAACAACGTCGTCATATGCCCACTAACACATGCATTTAAGCAGTAGGATACCTCTCCGTTCCGACATTCCAGCCTTATGAACGGGAAGGTAGCCAAAGGAATGAGAGTACAAAGCACAAGACAAAATAGTGCTCAAACCGTATCATTTGTAAAAACCGACTCAACGTGGGACATACCAAAAACCGTCACAAAACATGAGAATAGGGAATCATATAACTTTAAATAGGATAAACATGAGTCAATACATGATACATAAGCATTAGAACAAGTTTATAAAGCATAAGGAATAAAAACATAGTTCACCTCTCCAAAACCATGTTGTTTGGAAACCAACGAAAACAAGGGTCCACTTCAAACGGTCATAACTAGAGTTCTATATATGGGAATGCAGAAATTCAAAGTCGAGGTGATAGCTTAACCTCTTACGGTTCCAACGAGATATCACACGCCCAAAACAAACAAGTAACGAAGGAGATATGATCATTCTACGAAAAGGGGTCAGTGCAGGAAAAATTCTGTTTCCAGCGGGTGACGCGGCCTGCGTCCTATGACGCAGCCTGCGTCCTACGACGCAGCCTGCGTCCTACGACGCAGCCTGCGTCCTTCACGGGACTCAAGGACGAACAAAAATCAACATGTTATCAACAACAAAAACCTCATTTATCATTACAAATCATCAATTCTCATATCAATTAACAACTAACAACATCCATCAACAACAATACAAGTCATAAGCTTAATAACCATAATCTACATACGGTTTCTATCCTAGAAATCACATAAAACACGTAAATGATATCGAGTAACCCTTCACCGTTACCTTTTAGCGTCTTCCCTAATCGTCAAGCTCCTCTTCGATACGGTAGTAGTCTTTGTCGGAAACTTGGAGGTCACCACCTACATATAGATCGCAAAAAGATGAATAAAGTTCATCTTGAGAAAGACGGGAAATTTGAAAAGCGAGAAAGACGATGATTTTAACATCAATACGGATAGAGGAAGGTACGGGGAGAAGAATAAGACGAACTTACGTGAATTCTATCGAGGAACGAAGGAGATACGCCGATTCTAAGATCAAAATCCAAGAGGGAAATTGGGTTTTTCTTGGAGAGGAAGGAATGTTGTGTTTGTGATTTGTGTTGAATGAAATTAGGTTAAGGAGGGAGTGTTATGTATAGGAAAAAGTCAAAGACGGTTTCAAAGTCGAGAAAGTCAAACCCGACTAAAAAGTTAAGAAAAGTTAAAGACAACTCAGAAGTCAAGAAAATTCAAAGACGACTTAAAATTCAAGAAAAGTCGAAGAAAAGTCAAACTCGTCTTAAAAGTCAAGAAAAGTCAAACTCGTCTTAAAAGTCAAGAAAAGTCAAACTCGTCTTAAGACGGGATTTTTATGAAATCTCGCAGAAATTCCAAATACGAACTCGGAAATTCAAAATTCGACTCGAAACATAAAAAGCTAATTTAAAACTTAAAATTGCTGACAAGGCTTCGTAAAATATTTCTACTAGAAAAATAGGGTACATTTCCGGGTGTTACATTAGGTAGCATGACAACCCATAAGTTGTATTACTAACCAATAGAATCTCATAAATATATTCTCTAATAAAATAATTGATAAATATAAAAATACTCTTTTACTTTTTGAAAACATTTCAAAACATTTTATTTCCAAAATCATGCATCAATATTTATCATCCAAAGTCATAGGCTAAAGCTATAACTTTGAACATAAAATCTCTCGAATGGAATAGTTATCGAATGACGACCTATACTATCTAATCTTCACAAAGATCTTCAGTATACGGATCATCTCTTTATCTTGATCACAAAGACCCTCCATCTCGAGTCTTGTGTAGTTTTATGTAGATCTTGCTTGAAGCGATTTTCTTTAAAGTTATGCCTGCTTAGCTATAACTTCCATGTTTACTTCCAAAGTTATTCCTGAAGTTGTTATAACTTTGTCTCACAGACTTTATCAAAGTTATGCCTAACTTTAATCTTTCTTCTCATAATTGTTGCTAGCTATAATAAGACTAAAGCACACAATTACACGCATATGATATATCGAGTAAAACATATTATCACGTAAACACATGTCATTATGAAAACTATGAAATTGGTCCAACAGATATAATGGTAAAATATCACTTAAAAATTAAGTACATATTATTTATTAATTTGTGTCATATAATTGTTATATGATCAAATTAACACTTAATTATACAAGGTTATGAAACATATGATTAATAAGTATTTGTGGGACAAATATCAAAAATCAAAATGAACCATTATAAGTCACAATGGTCCGGTTTTGTGCACATGGAAGATGCATGTGTGTTATTCTTTTCTTAACACATAATTCACTATGTTGATGGTGATATATTATCCTAGCTTTAATCATTACTACTTAACTCATACTCTACCTTCTTACACAAGAATAAAATAAGCAAAATTGAGCCCTCTTGAAGCTCAAGTCATCCGGCCATATGGCCTTAATATTGACCAAAAGTTGTTCAATTTTTGATGCTTCTTCACTTGATTATTTTTCTTACTTCTATCACTACTCAATTTCTCTTTAAAACTCTCTTATACACTAATATTCTCTACATATTACTAGTGTAGTAATACAATAATATTAGTAGTATTTATCTTACTTATTATCTAGTTAATAAGAAGCTAAGATTATTTGGGTTTAATCTTGGGTGCAACAAGAAGGAGACCTTCTACTTTGGAGGTTGTTTTATGCAGGATCATCCACTAATTACATACTCAAGAACAATAAGAAACAGTTCTTAGTGTGCCTCATTTTGGCCGAAATTTCCTATTGTAAGGAAATTTCATCTTATCTTTATATTTATGCTTTTATATTTGCATGCATGATAACTAGATCCTAAATAATTAAGTTAATGTAATTTAATGAACTAGTTAGAGGAGTCTAATTAGAGGTCTAGGACTTTCAATATTTTGCTTTATTATTAACGTAAGATAGTCTAGAGTATTTAGCGATAATCACCTTGAGTTATAATCATAGTTGATTATACGAGTGGGTTGATAATTTTTGTAATCCGGAGAAATGTACTTAAGATTATTAATCGTGAATAGTGGACGTAGGTTTCGACTTGTGAAACTGAACCACTTCAAAAATCGGTGTGCCTCTCTTTACTCTAATTATTTTTCGTTATTTCGTTACTAGTGCTTACTTTGATTAATTAATTAGTTACATGCATGTTGATTTTAAGCATTAAAATCGAGTTATACGATAACTTGAGTAGAACTGAAAATTTGTGTTAAAAATTGGTTTGCACGAAATTTTTGCTTTGCATGCATACCTAGTGACCTCAAAATGGTTGTGGTCAAATTTGGTGATTTTAGGGATTAATTTGCTATTTATTTTGATTTATGGCCTTTAAATCATGTTAATATGCCTATTTTATGTTAAAAGTTAACTAAAAATAGTTACATGTTGATTCTGGCCATGACACTTTTATATGATCTCACATGCATGTTGTACATACTGTATGTAAAATTTCGTGACTTTTAATTAAGTTTTGCATGATTATTGATTTTTATGAGATAAAAGTCAATAAAGTGAGATTATAATGTTCATAAAATTGAAACCTCCTTTTATGGTCTTGAAAATTTTTGGTACATTTTATAATCTCATTTATATCATCTTGGTGAAAGTGTATAATTTGTTTCACTGTTTTACTATATTTAATGGTTTTTATTTGATAAAACCGTTGAATACTACGTTATTTGTTCATAAAATTTATTCAAAATTTTTGGGCAAATTTTTCTGGTTTTTAGAGTTCTTGGAAATGTTCCAGAGTGTACAAAATTTTTGGTTTCAATTTTTATGAGTTTTATATTTTATTTTGGGTTTATTTCATAAATGTTATGATTAAACCTCTATATTTAGCAAATACGATCAATTCGAACTAATTAAATAACAAACAAAGTTAGTGGGGACTAATTTTAAGTTCTAAATCAGTTTAGATAATTAGTTTGAGCTTAAATACGATTTAAGTGTTGATTATTGATTTTTAATGGTTAAAAATCGATAAAATCCATAAAACCGAGCTAGAATGAGCATGATAAGTATTAAGGGCGATTTTGGCATGATTTTTACAGCATTGTATTTATGTTGTTATTGTTGAATGAATGAATGTCATTTATTTAATTTTTAATGCAAGTTGTACCTAGTATGACCTATATTATTTTAATCGGTATTACCCGTTATGTAAGGGAATACCGATTCGGTTGTAATTTTATTTGCGATCTCGTATCGCCGTTTGTAATAATTTAATTTCATTTTTTAGATCAAATGTATAATAGGAATTGTATTTGTATCTTTTTTAATTAATTATTATGAAGACGGAGATTTCCGAAGTCGGTGTTCCAAAAGACGGTGCCCTTTTAAAGTATGTTCCATGAAGAGGCAAGGGGCCAAGGAGTTGGTTTCCGATTTTGTAATCGTCTAGTTAATTAGATTAGCTAGGTGGCCATACTAGGAATTATTATTTGCTTGCTTTATGTTTTTCCGCACATGCCAAAATCGCCAACATGCATTTTTATTTTATTTCTCGATTGTCAATTCAAAGTTATTCAAAATTCACCGACTTAGTTCGCTTATAGGGAATTAATAACTAAATTGACAAGATCTCTCACATAACTTAAAAGAAATTGAGATTTACCTTACCAATTGAAGCACCTATGAACCCCGTGTTCATTAGGGCAACCACAACGTGGACCCTTTTTACCTCGGGTAAGTAGGGTGATGCGATTACACGCCTAAATTGGGTTGGACTCAACGGGATAAACGTTATCTTGGGACTAGGAGATGGATTTAGTTGAAATCCGTCAACCAAGAGTTCTAAGGGTAGAATTACTCAAGTATTCACTTACCTTTTTTAGATAAAGGTAGCATACGATGACTATTTTGGTCTAAAGATGGGTCTTGGAATCACTTATATAATTTCGTGAGGGGTCATTGTATGAGTGACTTGTTTAAAATTGTTTTACATGTAAATTATATATTAGTTGAATGCTTATTTTCCGTTCATATTTATTTTATTCGCACAATGACAAATATTGTTCCTTCTACGAACTTGTAAATCCGTTCAATCGTGGAAAGAAGTTTCCATTATTTTATACGGTAGCATTTTGATTGCGATCTCCGTTTAAAACCACCGTAGCTAATGACAAAATGAAATTTTCTTTTGATCCTCATATTCACCATCGCAAATGTCTCTTATGAAGAGTATATAAATAAGTCACACTTAGTCAAAAACGTTTTGATTTTGTTTTAGTGACGTCATCATATTACAACGGTGCATCAATCTTTTTGCTCCAACGAAAATATTTGTAATTTTTTGGTATGTCGTCATAATGCTCCTTATCAAGGCTTACCTCAAAAGAGGCCAAATAAGTTGGGACGACTAGGTTTCTTGACTTATTCGAAATCACGATTAACCAAATACCGTAGTTACTTTATGAAAGGTTTAACCTTTTTGAAGGTAAAACCATGAATGAAATAAAGAGTAATCTTCATTATAATTCTAATCTACTTGTCTAGGTAGAGATTCATAAAAGCGAGTGGGAGCTCTAAGAGGGATGTTTATATTCTTAATTGTTAAGAATAAAACGAGGTTCAAGAGTAGGTTGGCGCGATGTTGGCACAAGGCGAAGGAAAAAGGCAAGTCTATTTTGAATAGTAAAGTCAAAATCCAAGCAAGGTGTCAAACCCAACCTTTGATGATTCTATTCTTACAGTGTAGGACACTAGAAAAGAATATGTCCCAAGTTTTTGGAGAAATAGAAATTGGGTGTACTACACCCAAAAGTACTTTCATCCATAATATCTATATGATCGACATTTATTTTGCTAAATGCAATTTTTGGGTATTAGATACCTATTATGGATCTCATCAATGTATTCAATGCATATAATAATGATTCGTGCGACGACTAGCCATGATTAAATGTCGACCTACAAGGGAAATATAACTATTGTAGTTTTTATTTCTATAGAGACATATAAAAGTTATAATGTGATCAATCCAGTTTTGGATTTAGAGGTATTCTTTAATAAACGTTATTATGTACATGACCTCTAAATAAAGAATATATTATCCACTTTAGTGTACGACACAAGTATTTCACTTTTGTGAATGGAACAAGCGTTGTATCTTTTTATGCCTATACTTGGTCAATGGTTATCGCACACCAATATAAGGTAATTATATTCTTGACCTAAAACTAGAAATTACTTGTCATATAGATTGAAAAAAGCTCATAATTGGTGACCCAAATCTAATCTTAATTCTGGATTGTGTAGCACCCGTAAAACATTTGATTTTGAATCTTATGGTGTGTGCGAATCTTGTATTCAAGGCAAGATGATCCGTGCCCATTTTATTGAAAAGGAAATCGAACTAGTGAGTTATTGGCCATATTACATAAGAATATGTGTGTCCAATAACAATCACAACCAGAGATGGTAATGACTACTTCAATTTATTTACCGACGAATTAAGTAGATATTGTGTTTGATTCTACTTAATGAGGTGCTAAGAGAAATCTTTGAAAAGTTCAAAGAGTTTCAATGTGAAGTAGTTAATCACCAAGAGTATTAGATAGTGGACTTACGACCAAATCGTAACAAGAAATATCTAAGTATTGACTTTGATTTTCACCAAAAGTATTGTAAAATAGTTTCACGAGTTGACTTCTCTAAAACACATTATGAGATAATGGTGTTGTTGCATAGAGAAACATAACCTTAGACGATATGGTTTTGTCTTTGTGAAGTCAAACTGAGCCTCATGACTAACCTTGGGATCTTATTATTTTGTAAACTATTTCTTTTCCCACCATATCAAAGCACAATTAACACAGTAGGATTTTATTTCATATACGATATTGATAGGTAGCGTACCTAATTTATAAGTTATCCAAATGAAACTAGTGCTCAATAATCCTACAATGACCACGAGAACAAAGCGTTTGTGACTCGTGATGCTGTCTTTCAATAAAAATACGATTATTTCTTGATAAGACAGAGTGGGAGAAAATATTTCAAGAGCCAAAAACTGAGCATATGGTCCGGAAAAAGTTTCCTCATTGCTTGTTCAATAGTTGTTTCTTTGGAACCTAAGAGGTCAGGTGGATTTTATCACTCCTTAATAGTGATGAACTCTAATCTGTGACTTATAAAATACTTTTTCTAGTCTCAACTTCTTGCTATGGCTTAGAGTCATGCTATTCATAATGGACTCCATGCATGATGGTCAGGTATGTGACCTGGTAAATTTTACTTGAAGAAGTACGACCTCTTCAATGTAAATTAATTTTTAAGATTAAAATTTGCATGGATGAACATTAAAATGTTTTCATAGATAAATTGGTAGGCAAAGAGTTTTGCACCAACCTTAATTCTTCGATCCATTCGAATATACTTAGCGGTTACAGCACTTCATAATAGTATGATGACAATTAGATCTCAAGATTCACTTTCTTGAATACGATTCTAGAAGAGGTAGCATATTTTATATCCACCTGTGGGTTCGTAGATCCTAATTACCCTAAGTTAATTTTGCAAGCTGAAGAGGATGTCTTAAGTAAGTACTAAAGAGTTGGAATTAGGGTGTCAATCATGTTGTAAAATATTTCTCGATATCTCGTGGAATTATGTTGAATACATGAAGTTTAGTGGCAATAATATGGTTTTAATCAGTCTTATATGTGGAGACATATTGATCATTTTAGTACATCTTTTTGATATCTGGATTTATGGAGATAAATCTAAAAGGATATTAGCGTTGAGTCAAAATTCTTATATTGATAAGATCTTTAACTAGTTCAAGGAAGTTGAACACATGATAATTGATTCCTTTTGCTTCCGCTGCGGGATCAATTATATACGCTGTGATGTATACTCAATCCGACATTTCGCATGCTTTGAGCATGACAACTCGTTTGCAATCAAATCCAAGTGAGAGTCACTTGATAGACATAAAGAACATTCTTAAGTACTTGCGAAGGACTAAAGATATGTTCTATGTGTTTGGAGTTTACAGTGAGTTGTGTGTAAAATGTTACACAGACTTCAGTTTCCAAACTGATCAAAGTGATATGAAATCACGAACTGGCTGTGTTTTATAGATGATTTATCTGTTGGAAGAGTTCCAAGCAGAAAAGACTATTGGAAAGGTTCAAAGTAGGAGTGACATTTCCAAATATAAATGTCATGTATCCGATGGAAATGTTCCAGGCAGTTTATCATTGCGGATTTCACAACGGAAATGGAGTACATTGTATCATTTGATGATGCATATGAAAGTAGCTTGGATTCGACAGTATTGGAGGGACTAGAAATAGTTCCTATAGTTGTATATCCTATCCCATGATACTGGTAAAACAGTGGGAGCTACCTTTAGGCCAAGAGTCCTAAGTCTAGATTCAAACCTAGACACGTTCTCAGAAAGTTTTATGTAATATGAGATTACGTAGACAAAGAGAAATAGCAATCAGAACGATGGGAAAAATGCAAGTATTGCTAATCCATTAGCCATGCCTTTTGCAGACTGAACATGATAGTCATGTCATTTCAATGGGGATTGAAATATGTACCTAAATTGCTAGAGATTATGAGATATGAAATTATTGATAGCGTATCAATTTTTCCAAATATTTGATAATCGCATTCATTGTTAGAGTTTCATTAAAAACTCATTTATTTAGTTAGACTAAATTTTAATACTTTGTTTATCCGAATTGGTTGAAAGAAAGGTTGAACCCAATTCAAGTGAATAGGATGAACTTAGTGTTTTGTCCCTAGTCATTCATTTGAGGTGACGTCTCGAAGTGACTAAATTGTAAGTCGATCGATGGTTGGTTCAACACCATGGGGTCATAGAGATGACTGGTCGTTTACATAGACAGACTGTTGAGACACTCTGTCGGGCAGTGACCATAATAGAGTCCCTTATCAAAATTGTTGAAGCCTGGTTGTGGCGTGGATTTCTATTTTATTCCTATGAGTCGATTCTTTAGCCTGGCGACCATTTATCTGAGTCGGTGTAGTTTTCGATTGACTTTGTTTTTTGTCCTGGGTCGTGCCGTGAAAGGAGGCTGATGGACATCTTGTGGGTCATAGTGATCTGCATCATACAGTGTAAGATGGGTCAACAGAAATTGTCCACCCACGTTGGGTATTAACATCTTCGGGCCACTCGAGGAGTAGTAACTGGAAATGCGTGGCCACGCTCGGAAGAGATCTCTATTAGATTTTCCGGTCAGACAATTACTCTCCCAGATCGAGAAAACCACTCTATTTATAATTTTCAATCACAAGTGCGACCTGTAAGACACCTTGCCATGAGTGGGAGGATGTGACACAAAAGAGACAAGAGAATCGGTAGCACACAACTTGTCGAGACAAGTGGGAGATATTGTATGAGGAGGAGTCCTTCGCAATAGTGTTACTACATGCACAACTTGTATCGGACAAGTGGGAGATTGTTGGAGTAAGTGTCCTCCACAATAGTGCATTTATATAATAAATCTCATTTGGAATATACGTTGCATGATTATTATATTTTGATACTCCACGTCAGTTGATTAACGTAAGTCGGTAACGCTCGGCTGACTAGAGTTTGACGTTATTGTCCTATGACGGCGGTGATCAACTGATCCCTTTAGGTCACACCTATACGATGAGACCCAAAAAGAATACTAATTATTTGTATATGATACAGTTTAATTAGTGCATTACATATATTTGATATGTACGTTTAGTTACGAGAGTTGTTTATTGGAAATTGAGTTAGGAACTCATTCCACTTAAGTTTATTAGTCAATTATACGATAACTGACTGACTAAATTTTACGTCTTATTTTAATACGATTAAATAAGATTTAATTTAGTGATTAATCGTTAATTCATTAAATTAGTTGAGGTTATGCATACATTTTGAGGTAGAGGTAATTAGTTAATTATATTTACAAAGAGTTGTAAAATAAATTAACTGGGCGCTGTGGAACCCATTATATATTGATATAATGGTAAAATATCACTTAAAAGTTAAGTACATATTGTTTATTAATGTGTGTCATATAATTGTTATATGATCAAATTAACACTTAATTATACAAGATAATTAAACATGTGATTAATTAGTATTTGTGGGACAAATATCAAAAATCAAAATGGACCATTATAAGTCACAATGGTGCGGTTTTGTGCACATGGAAGATGCATCTGTGTTTTCTTTTCTTAACACACAATTCACTATGTTGATGGTGATATATCCACCTAACTTTAATCATTACTACTTCACCCATACTCTACCTTCTTACACAAGAATAAAATAAGCAATATTGAGCCCTCTTGGAGGTCATGTCATCCGGCCATATGGTCTTTATATTGAACAAAAGTTGTTCAATTTATGATGCTTCTTCACTTGCTATTTTTTCTTACTTCTATCACTACTCAACTTCTCTCTAAAACTCTCTTATACACTAATATTCTCTACATATTACTAGTGTAGTAATACAATAATATTAGAGTATTTATCTTACTTATTATCTAGTTAATAATAAGCTAAGATTATTTGGGTTTAATCTTGGGTGCAACAAGAAGGAGACCTTCTACTTTGGAAGTTGTTTTATGCAGGATCATCCACTAATTACATGCTCAAGAACAATAAGAAGGAGTTCTTATTATGCCCCATTTTGGCCGAAAATTCCCATTGTAATGAAATTTCATCTTATCTTTATATTTATGCTTTTATATTTACATGCATGATAACTAGATCCTAAATCATTAAGTTAATGTAATTAATGAACTAATTAGAGGAGTCTAATTAGAGGTCTAGGACTTTCAATATTGTACTTTATTATTAACGTAAGATAGTCTAGAGTATTTAGCGATACTTACATTGAGTTATAATCATAGTTGATTATACGAGTGGGTTGATAATTTTTGTAATCCAGAAAAAGGTTCTAAAGATTATTAATCGAGAATAGTGGACGTAGGTTTTGACTTTTGAAACTGAACCACTTCAAAAATCGGTGTGCCTCTCATTACTCTAATTATTTTTCGTTATTTTGTTACTAGTGCTTACTTTGATTAATTAATTAGTTGATTTTAATCTATAAGATCAAATAATTAATTACGTATCATATACATAAAAAAAGTGGGGCTAGTTTTTAATACTCAATTCACGCCCCCTCTTTCGTATTCGATCAATAGACTCTACAATTGGTATCAGAGCCTCGTGCTCTTGTTTGCCTTACAACAAGGACTCTGATCCGTTTTTATCTTTTTATTTATTTATTTTCCGCTGCATTGAATTTTATTTTAATGGATTCCAAACACCTGAAGTGTCCCGTATTCAATGGGAAGAACTACAGTTTATGGAAAAATATGATGACCCATTACATAAAGGGTAACGACTGGGAGTGTTGGCTAATCATTGAGAATGACCCTAATAAGATCATGCTTGGATATGTTACTGGCACTTCCATCGAAAAGAAAGAAGATGACTATGTTGAGGCAGATTATAAGAAAGCTGAGAAAAATTCAAAAGCTATCAGCCTGTTGCAAAACGGCATGATCTTGGAAAAACTTTTGACTCTGAGAAAATTGCCAGGAAGATCCTTAGAAGTCTATCTAGACGATGGAGACCTAAGGTGACAGTAATTGAGGAATGTAAAGATCTATCTAACCTATCTTATCAAGAGCTACTCGGAACCCTAATGGCTCACGAGATTACTCTTGATGAGGATGAGACAAACGATAGTAATAGTAAGAAAGTGGCTTTACAAGCCGAGTCTAGTGAAAAACAAGATTCGGATCTTGAAGATGACACAGTGTTATTTGCTAGACGTTTTAAGAAAAAATTCTTTAATAAACAACCAGGGAAAACGTTTAACAATAACACTAACAAATCTTATAAAAACCTAATCGAGTCAAAAGGGTCTCTCTCAAGTCGTGGTTGCTTCAAGTGTGGGGACAATGATCATATGATTAAGAATTGCCCTACTTGGAAGAAAATCAAAGACAAAAATCAACGAGATAAAACCAAAAAGGAATTCAAGCAAGTCATGATGGCTTATTGCTGGGGAGATCTCGACACAGAAGACGACGAGTCAGAGGAAGAAGAAGTCGCCAACCTGTGTTTGAGCCACGTCAGTCTTGACCTAATTTCTGACAGTGACAACGAGAGTGAATCTGAGATGTGCCTTGTCGGAAATTCATATTCAGAACCAGATTCAGAAGATGATGAAGAGGTTAGTCATCTTGAACTTAAAAAGCAAGTTAAGAAATTGTCTAAGAAGTCTTTAATTAAGTATTTTGAAGAAACCTTAGATCATTGTCATGAACATAGTCTTGAATTAAAAGATCTTAAGGAACAAATTCTTGACATTGCTGAGGAAAACCAACTTCTGAAGGCCAAAGCTAAAAAGCTCAAATCTAAAGTTATGGCAACTTCAGCTACAACTTCAGACATGACAAATATTGAGGAAGAATCTCTTGAGTCTAAAGTTATAGGTAATGAAGCTATAATCTCAGAGTTAAAACTCAACATTAAGCATCTTCAAGCCAAAGTTATAGCTAATGAGGCTGTAACTTTAGAATTGAAGAAAGTCAATGAGCTTTTAAAATGTGAAACTAAGGCAAAGGAAGTTGCTATTATTGATCACAAGAAAGAAAACTCTTTTCTTTCTCAGCAATTGAAAGATATAGAGGCTGAATTCTCTTAAGCCAAAGATCAACATAATGAGGAGAAATTTCTCTTGAACAAACGTTTTAATGATTTTTCGTGAAAACTTTAAAAAGAACAATCCGTCCAAAGACTCGAATGTAGACCATTCGTTATGTGAAAAAGAAAGTCTGTCTTTGAAGGAATTGCTCCATGCATGAAAAGTTCATGATAAATGGGAAGGAAGTCAGAAAGTCTTAAACTTCCTTACCGAACAGTCTAACAATAACAATATCTGATTTGCAATTATTGTGGTCACAAAGGTCATGTTAAAAAGAATTGCGTTAAATATGTCAACGACAACAAAACTCAAACTAATTTTGTTAAAGAACATGACGTGTCTAGTATTGATGAATCTGAACCTAAATCGCAACATGAAGAATTTAGAAATAATGAGTTCAGATGGTTTTATGACATGGGTTTCGATTACACATCTAAACCTTCAACATCTAAAGTAAATGTGAATCAAAAGCGGTCGTACAAACCTAGTGTGCGTAACTATAATAAACCTAGAAAACCCTATGTTAAAAGAGTTGTAAAACAGGTATGGGTTAGGAATGATCAAATTTACAGAGTCACTAACCACAAAGGACCTAACTTAGCGTGGGTACCTAAAAGCAGTATTTGATTCCCTTGCAGATAATAGTGAAAGAAAATAATCTATGGTATCTCGACAGTGGTTGTTCGAGACACATGACCGGAAATAATAATCGTTTTCTTTCACTAGAGCCCTTCGACGGTGGCAAGGTCACCTTAGGAGACAACAAGAAGGGCAAAATATTCGGTGTAGGTAAGATTGGTATATCTCCTTCACATGCTATTAATAATGTTTATCTAGTAGATGGTCTGAAACATAACTTGCTAAGTATGTCTCAATCATGTGACAAAGGCAATAAAGTAGTTTTTCATTCAAATGTTTGTCGTATCATAATTGAAGGTACTAGTAATGTTATTCTAGAAGGTCTACGTAAAAGGAACGTGTATATGATTGAGCTAAATAACGTCTAGAGGTGTTTCATCCAGGGACAACGCCCGCTAGCTCACACCCGAACCCAAAATACCACAAGCAAAAAGCCATCCAAATCAAGCAACCTGTTCATCCATGAAAAACATGAACGCCACAGTCAGTGGGGAGTAACTCCGGGTTCTCCCAGCCATATCACATTAAACGTACATAACAGGAAATACAAAAGTAGAAGCATGCATATATAGATATACATGTGAAATACGATAAGGATAGATAGGCAATTCAATATATAATGATAAGAGCATATGAAGTACAATCCGTAACCATCATGCTATAGATAGACTCGGGGAAGACACTCTTAGGCAACCGAATACGCTCACTAGGGCTTGCATCTCACCGTTAGCGGTATAAGTTTGATAAGATTGAGACTCGACAAACAAACCATGCCAAGTCACCCAATGATCACGAATAATCAATCATGTAATCATCCATCCAAACATACCAATACATTGACGACATCTCTCACGGTAAATGCCACGCACTAGCACCGTGTACATGGCAAGAATGATTAAAATCGCATCCACGGGATGACATTTCCCTGAACGCATACACGATGACATTTCGTATATGCAGACTAATTTCCTCCTGGTAGCACGACGATATAAAATCCGGTCCTAGTCTAAATCTGGCCAGACTCTCGGAATAAACCATTTTCCGATTCGACATACAATGACATTTCGCATCCAAGACTCGGTCAATCATTGACGCCGAGTACCCCAAATTCGGTCGACATTCACGAAAGAGGCGGAAAAGAGCACAAGCATCAAAACAAGCGGTACGCTACATGCAGTTGACACCACCTCGCAAGTATACAACATTTGACGGCCAGGTCGATCAACGCAAAGCGTTCGCCTCCCAACAACGTCGTCATATGCCCACTAACACATGCATTTAAGCAGTAAGGATACACTCCCCGTTCCGACATTCCAGCCTTACGAACGTGGAGGTAGCAAAGGGAATGAGAGTACAAAGCACATAGAAAATTAGTGCTCAAACCGTAACATGTGTAAAAACCGACTCAGAGTGGGACATACCAAACATCGTCACAAAACATGAGAATAGGGAATTATATAAATTTAACTATGATAAAAATGAATCAATACATGATACATAAGCATTAGAACAAGTTTATGAAGCATAATAAATAAGAAACATAGATCCCCTCTCCAAAACAACGTTGTTTGGAAACCAACTAAAACAAGGGTCCACTTCAAACGGTCATAACTAGAGTTCTAGACATGCAAATGCAGAAATTCTAAATGGAGGTGGTAGTTTATCCTCTTACGGTTCCAACGGAATGTTACAAGCCCAAAACAAGCAAGTAACGAAGGAGATATGATCATTTTAGGAAAATGGGTCAGTGCAGGAAAACTGCAGTCGACTTGGGAAACTGGCAGCAAGAAACGCTGCCAGCGCCCCACGACGCTGCCAGCGTCAATGGACGCTGCCAGCGTCCTGTCTCGGGCACGAAAATACGAATTTCACAATTTCACTTAGGCATAACACAACATCATCTATCATTACAAATCATCAATTCTCATATCAATTATCAATTAACAACAACCATCATCAACAACACAATTCCTAAGATTACTAACCGTATTCTAAAAACGATTTCTAACATAGAAAACACATAAAACACGTAAATGATATCGAGTAACCCTTCACCGTTACCTTTTCGCGTCTTTAAACGATTTCTAAGCCTACCTCCACTAGATAGTAATCTTTGTCGGGGTCTAGAAAGTCTCCACCTACAATTAGATAATAAAAGATGAATATAATTCACGTTTGAGAAAGGCGGATAAATTGAAAAGCGAGAAAGACGGTAATTTTATTACCAATACGGATAGAGGAAGATGAGAGGGAACGAATAAGACGAACCTTAGTGAATTTGAGCGAGAGATGAAAGAGTAGCGATGATTTAGAGTTGGCTCAAATATGGAGGCTAGGTTTTGGGGTTTACTTGGTGAGGAAGAAGAAGAAGATTGAATGAGGGAGTTAGGGTTGTGAGGGAGTATATGAAGGAGTAAGTGGAAAAACTCAAAGAAAAAGTCAATAACGTCTTAAGACGTAATTTACTCGGAATCTCGCGCAAAGCCTGAAAACGAACTCGGAAATTCTAAATTACACACGGGAAATTAAATTCTAAACTAAAACTAAATTTCGCTGAAAAGTATCCGTATAATATTTTTAAATTACAAATAGGGTACATTTGCGGGTGTTACACTAGGAGTTTTATTTTAATGCTTGCATTTTAGTTGATATGTTTGCATACATTGCCAAATCGCCATAACATGACCTGCATATTTCATCGAGTATTCAACCGTGTCAATTATAATTATCGATAATTCATCAATTTAGTTCACTTAAACGAGATAGATAATAAATTGACATGACCTCTCATAATAATTAATTGAGACCAAGCCTTACCAAATTGTAGAACCCATGAATCCCAATTTCGCAAGGAAGTAGGCTCGGCTCACCGGGGTGCTAAACTTGTTACATTGGGTAAGTGGGGTAATAAAGGTTATTATCTCGAAATTTGGATTGAGCTCAACGGAAGTATTCGCTTTTGGAGTAAATGTCCTTAATAATAGTGCGATCATATAATTAAACCTCAATAATAAGAATACAAAAAGATGATGAATATTATAGTCAACTGGTCAACATAAATCGGTAACGATTGGCTCAATTGAGTTTGACGTTACTGTCGTATGACGGTGGTGATCAGTTGATCCCTTGAGGTCACACCTAAAGGACAATCCCCTAATCATATACATTAATTAATTGTATAGCGATACAGATTAATTAATCTCTTAAACTTAACCAAGTTTAAATTGTAAGTGAGAATTATATCTTATTGTAATATGATTAAATAAGATTCATTTTAGTAATTTAATTGTTATATTACTAAGAATGCATTATGTTTATGAAACATTTGAGATAAGTGAAATTGGTCGATTATAATTACAAACTGTTGTAGATTATATTAACCAAATATGAGTTGACCCATTTTATTTACATGTAAATATAAAATATGACTTAAAATGTTAAGTCTAATTTATTTGTTATGAAATTGCATTTAAATTAGTTAAATGTACATTTATAAGCTTAATTACATGTTACATGTCACATGTCACATATGTGACAAATGATAAATTACAAAAATAAAATGGACACCCATTTTATGTGGTAAAACCGGTTGTGGAGGGTGTAGGGTAGGATTTAGGTAATTATAATTGTTCTAATTAAGAATTAAACAAAATGATTACCTACCTAAGCCTAGTTCTACTCTAATGCATTGTGAAGACAAATGTGAGGCATGCTCACCCTCCCCCATGCCTTGTGTGGCCGGTTCCCTATGCATGAATAAGAGGACTAGTTTTCCTCTTATTCTTACTACTTGATCTCATAATTTTGTTGTAACACCCGGAAATGTACCCTATTTTTCTAGTAGAAATATTTTACGAAATCTTTTCAGCAAATTTAAGTTTTAATTTAGAATTTAAAGTTTCGAGTCGAATTTAGAATTTCCGAGTTCGTATTTGGAATTTCCGCGAGATTCCATGAGAATCCCGTCTTAAGGCGAGGTTGACTTTTCTTGACTTTTAAGTCGTCTTTGACTTTTCTTGACTTTTAAGTCGTCTTTGACTTTTCTTGACTTTTAAGTCGTCTTTGACTTTTCTTGACTTTTGAGCCGCCTTTGACTTTTGTTGACTTTTCCGACTCACCCTTTACTTATACTCCCTCATACTACACTTAACCTATTTTCATTCACACAACTCCACTTACTTCCTCACTAAGAAAACCCAAATGAAAACCTAGCCTCCATAATCTTTCCATTCTTAGAATCGTCATAGCTCGTTCGTTTGTTGCTCAAATTCTCGTAAGTTCGTCTTATTCTTCCCCTCTTCCCTTCCTCTATCCGTATTGGTAATAAAATTACCGTCTTTCTCGCTTTTTAAATTATCCGTCTTTCTTAAGGTGAATGATATTCATCTTTTATTATCTAATTGTATGTAGGTGGAGACTAGGAAGGTTTAGAAACCGTTTAAAGACGCGAAAAGGTAACGTTGAAGGGTTACTCGGTATCATTTACGTGTTTTACATGCTTTATATGCTAGGATTCGTATTTAGAATACGATAAGTAAGTTAGGAATTATGTTATGGATAATGATTGTTGTTGTTTGATGATTGTTGATGATGAATGTTGATTGTTGATAGTTATTAGAGAGGAATTATGAGAATTGGAAATGATAGGATTGAATTTTGTTGAAGGCTCTCGGGTGAATTGGTAGCAGAGTGTTTCACGGTCGTGAGATGTCATTTCACGGTCGTGAAACTCATTTCACGGTCGTGAAATACAAGTCACGGTCGTGACTTGCGCTGTTTCACTGCACTGACCCTTTTTGGTAGAAAGGTCATATCTCCTTCGTTACTTGCTTGTTTTGGGCTTGTGACCATTCGTTGGAACCGTAAGAGGATAAGCTATCACCTCGACTTAGAATTTATGTATTTACATGTCTAGAACTCTAGTTATGACAGTTTGAAGTGAACCCTTGTTTTAGTTAGTTTCCAAACTTGTTGTTTTGGAGAGGTAACTATGTTTCTTATTCATTATGCTTCATAAACTTGTTCTAATGCTTATGTATCATGTATTGACTCATGTTTATCATATTTAAACTTATATGATTCCCTATTCTCATGTTTTGTGACGGTTTTTGGTATGTTCCCACTTTGAGTCTGTTTTTACAAATGATACGGTTTGAGCACTATTTTGTCTTGTGCTTTGTACTCTCATTCCCTTGGCTACCTTCCCGTTCGTAAGGCTGGAATGTCGGAACGGAGAGGTATCCTACTGCTTAAATGCATGTGTTAGTGGGCATACGACTACGTGGTTGGGAGTTGAACGCTATGCGTTGATCGACCCGGCCGTCAAATGTTGTGTACTTGCGAGGTGGTGTTATTTGCATGTAGCGTACCGCATGTTATGAGGCTTGAGCTAGTTTTCCGCCTCTTTCGTGAATTGATCTACCGAATTTGGGGTACTCGGCATATATATTGTAAGCCCGAGTCTTGGATGCGAAATGTCATCGCGTGTCGAATCGGAACATAATTTATTCCGAGAGTCTGGCCAGATTTAGACTAGGAACCGTATTATTATCGTCGCCCTACCAAGAGGAAATTAGTCTACCTACACGAAATGTCATCGTGTATGGGTTGAGGGAAATGTCATCCGTGAACGCCTTTTAATCATACTTGCCATGTACACGATGCTAGTGCGTTTCATTTACCGTGAGAAAGGTCGTCTTTGTGTCGTTGTCTTTGAATGCGTGATTTCATGATTGTATTCATGGTCATTGCATGATTGGACACCGTCAATGTCTTGGTTCGTGAATGGATGTTGGACTATGTGATCATGGTTTGGTTTGTCGAGTCTCAATCTTATCAAACTTATACCGCTAACGGTGAGATGCAAGCCCTAGTGAGCGTATTCGATTGCCTAAGAGTGTCTTCCCGAGTCTTTGAATAACATGATGGTTCGGATTTGATTTCCATATGATCTTATCATTATATATTGAATTGCCTATCTATTCTTATCGTATTTCACATGTATATCTATATATGCATGCTTCTACTTTTGTATTTCCTTTTATGTACGTTTAATGTGATATGGCTGGGAGAACCCGGAGTTACTCCCCACTGACTGTGGCGTTCATGTTTTTCATGGATGAACAGGTTGCTTGCTTGGATGGCTTTTTGCTTGACATTTTGGGTTCGGGTGTGAGCTAGCGGGCGTAGTCCCTGGATGATTAACCTCTAGACGATTTTAGCTAGTTTTGCTAAACACTTGTTCTTTGCTAACATTTAAGAGACCCCGTCTCTTTGTTGTATTTCCGTACTTAGTTATAACATTTTGACACTCCTCGTTTTATTTAACTTGCATGTATAAAAGTTTTTAAAACTACCTATTTCCGCAATATAATTCACATGCTTATTTGTTTTATATTTCCGCATTCGCGAGGGTTGTCACATTTGTAGTATGCTTATCTCTCATAAAAATACAACTTCTCACACTAGAAAAGCTTGAGAAGATTCATACAAACTTGAGTTTAAATATTAATACAAGATTACTAAGAGTAGTAATAGTGGTATTAATTTTATTTTAAGGGAGACTACTATATTATACTAGTGTAGTATTTTAGTAGTGATTTAGGAGTTGTCTTGGGTGCAACTTATTGGATAGTTTCTAATTTCAAACTAGAAATTCAGCCTTTGATTTATAGCTCAAGAACAAGAGTAGGAAGGAGTCCTATCTTGTGCCCAAAAATCAATGTAAGGAACAACTTATTCTTCCTTATTTGTATTTTGTTATGCATGGTTAAGATCTAATTAGTTTATTGAGTAAACTAAAAGTATTATGCTATTAGAAGTTTCTAATATTAAGTTTAAGAAACTAACAAGCGGTATCAAGAGCTTTGGTTGTTGCATGCATAATCGATTTTTAGTATTTTCGAGTTAATGTAACTTAAAGAAAACTAGTAATTTGTGTTTTATGAGATAAAATCACAAAGTCATTTGCATGTCAATATATTCTGGTCCTAATATGAATTTAGGTCATGTTGATGATTTATGGAAATTTATATTGCTCAAAAAATGATTTTTAGTGTTTTTATTACATTTTAATGAGTAAAATGATGTTTTAAATGCTAAAAATAGTTAGACATATCTTCTGACCGTGAATTTTTACACAATACCACATATATAATTTAATTACTGTATGTAAAATTTCGAGTGAAGTGGACTTATTTTGTATTATTTATGATTTTTATATGATAAAATGGATTAAATAAAGGTCTAATGGTTTAAAATACGCCCGCTTTGAATCTGACCATGAAATTTTAGTATGTTTTCACATGCATGTGTTCTTGTTAGAATAGAAAATTTCAGACTAATATGATTTGTCTAGTATAATTTATGAATTTTTAAAGTAAAAATGGCATAAATAGTGACTTATTTAGAAAATAAAGCTAAAATAAATTTCATGTCAAGAGAAAATTGTTCCTGGTTTCATAAATGTCCCATGTTTCAGATCTAAAGTTGAAAATTTAATCTGATTAATTTTCACATGCTTTATGTATTTTATTTAATAAAACCGATAAAGCGCAACCGATTTTTCTCAAAAACGATTCGAAATTTTTAACCATGTTTTTTGACATTATGAGTGTCATGTAAATTTTTCAGAATGTACAAAATATTAAAAATTCAAATTTTGAAATTATTTTAATTAAATTTGAATTATTTGATTAAAATACGATTTTAAAGTCTAATTTTGAGCAATTATATAACAACAAGTTGAATTATTGTCAAAAATTGAGTGATGACTAATTTTTGAGTCCTAAATCAGTTGGGATAATTAACTTGGACTTAAATATGATTTAAGTATTGTTTGGTGATTTTAACAAGTTATTATTACGCATTTCCGTAAAATCGGGTTATATTCGATATAAACCGTTAAATAGAGCGATTTGGCATATAAAATGAGCATGTTTTATACATATTATTATGCTGCGTTTTTATTTATGAATGTCATATTTTGTTTTATGTAATTTGGAATTATGTAATTTATTCCTTGTATGGCCTTAGTTTTAATCGATATTACCCGGAATGTAAGGGAATATTGACTCGGTTGTAATTTAATGTGATCTCGTATCACTTTTATTGTATTATTTTATTTTACAAATGTATAATAGGAAATTATTGTAATTTTATTATATAATTTGTAATTATTTGTAATACCGGAGTTTCCCAAAGACGGTGCCATTCGGAAAGAAGTTCCGAGAGAGAGACGGTGACCTTGCGAGGCGTGCTTATGAAGTTCAAGGGACCAAAGGAGTTGGTTTCCGAATTCGTAAAAGCTTATATGATTTTCTAATCTAGGAAACGCCATACTAGGATTTTTTCTTTTATGCTTGCATTTTATTTAATATGTTTGCATGCATTGCCAAATCGCCATAACATAACATGCATATTTTATCGACTATTCGACCGTGTCAATTAAAATTATCGATAATTCATCAATTTAGTTCACTTAAATGAGATAGATAATAAATTGACATGACCTCTCATAATAAATAATAGAGATCAAGCCTTACCAAATGTAGAACCCATGAATCCCAATTTCGCAAGGAAGTAGGTTCGGCTCACCGGGGTGCTAAACTTGTTACGTTGGGTAAGTGGGGTATTAAAGGTTATTATTTTGAAATTTGGATTGAGCTCAACGAAAGTATTCGCGACCGTAGCCGCATGTGTTCCGGGTTTAAGATAAATATTAATGTAATATTATCGACCAAGAGTTCTAATGTAGAATTGATTGAAGAGTTAATCCACCGAATTATGTTAATAAGGGATGAATCGGCTTACCGTGCCTGTGACAACCCTCGCGAATGCAAAAAAAAAACATAACAAGCATGTGATTTATATAGCGGAAAATACGGTGTTATTAAAACTTTTTACATGCTAAGATAAAAATACGAGGAATGTCAAATAATTACACACCAAATTAGAATATACTACAAAGAGACGGAGTCTCTCAAAATGTTATCAAATATCAAAGTTATTAGCAAACTAGTTAAACAACGTCTAGAGGTGATTCATCCAGGCCAACGCCCGCTAGCTCACACCCGAACCCAAAATACCACAAGCAAAAATCCATCCAATCAAGCAACCTGTTCATCCATGAAAAACATGAACGCCACTGTCAGTGGGGAGTAACTCTGGGTTCTCCCAGCCATATCACATTAAACATATTTAAACGGAAATACGAAAGTAGAAGCATGCATATATAAATATACATGTGAAATACGAGAAGGATAAATAGGCAATTCAATAGATAAGGATATCGATACATGAAGTACAAAACCGTAACCATCATATTATAAAAAGACTCGGGGATGACACTCTTAGGCAACCATACACTCACTAGGGCTTGCATCTCACCGTTAGCGGCATAAGTTTGATAAGATTGAGTGTGACAACCCTCGCGAATGCGGAAATATAAAACATACAAGCATGTGATATAATATGCGGAAATACGGTATTTTAAAAACTTTTATACATGCAAGATAGATAAACCGAGGAGTGTCAGAATATTACAAACTAAATGCAGAAATACAACAAAGAGACAGGGTCTCTTAAAATGTTAGCAAAGAACAAGTGTTTAGCAAAACTAGCTAAAAATCGTCTTTAGAGGTGAATCTTCCAGGGACAACGCCCGCTAGCTCACACCCGAACCCAAAATACCAATCAAAAAGCCATCCATGCAAGCAACCTGTTCATCCATGAAAAACATGAACGCCACAATCAGTGGGGAGTAACTCCGGGTTCTCCCAGCTATATCACATTAAACGTACATAAAAGGAAATACAAAAGTAGAAAAATCATGCCCATATATCAATTATACATTTGAGATACGATAGGATAGATAGGGCATTCGATAAACCAATTTGATAGAGATAAGGAATAAAAAATCCGAATCCATTATGTTATTCAAAGACTCGGGAAAGACACTCTTAGGCAATCGAATACGCTCACTAGGGCTTGCTTCTCACCGTTAGCGGTATAAGATTGATAAGATTGAGACTCGACAAACAAACCATGCCAAGTCATGCAATGATCATGAATAATCAATCATGAAATCACGCATTCAAATACAACAACATAAAGACGACATCTCTCACGGTAAATGAAACGCACTAGCATCGTGTACATGGCAAGTATGATTAACAAGCATCCACGAGATAAACATTTCCCTGAACGCATACACGATCACATTTCGTATATGTAGACTAATTTTACATCGGTTTAGGGACGACTGATATAAATAAACCGGTCCTAGTCTAAACCTGGCAGGGACTCGAGGGAATTAAATCGTATTTGTGTTCCGATCTCGAAATGCGGATACACGTTTCGCATCCAAAGGACTGGTCAATCTCGACGCCGAGTACCCCAAATTCGGTCGATAATTCACGACTAAAAAAAGATGGCGGACAACAGAGTCAAAAAGGCCAACCAAACAAGCGGTGAAGCTACATGCAGATAACACCCCCTCGCAAGTACACAACACTTGACGGCCGGGTCGATCAACGCAATGAGTTCGCCTCCCAACAACGTCGTCGTATGCCCACTAACACATGCAATTAAGCAGTACGATACCTCCCCGTCCCGACATTCCAGCCTTACGAACGTGGAGGTAGCTAAGGAAATGAGAGTACAAAGCACATAACAAAAATAGTGCTCAAACCGTATCATTTGTAAAAACCGACTCAAAGTGGGGCATAGCAAAAACCGTCACAAAAAATGTGATACAAGCGAATGAAATATCATATATCCAAAACATGAATATTATAAGTCACTACGTAAAATTATACGATAAACGGATCATGCGAACTATTATAATTTACGAGTTTTATAAATTATATGGAAAACATACAGCCGTGTTCTAGGCCGGTCAGGGGACCGGTGGCCGGTACCCCGGCTCGGAGCACAAGGCAAAACCCAAAAATCACTAAAAACAGAGCAGTGTGTTCCAGGCCGGCATAGTGACCGGCAGCCGGTACACCGGCCAAGAGCACCTATATACAAAAATTTTTAAATTCTCAAAGTTGTTACTGATGTGTTCCCAACCAGTGGGCAGACCGGCGGCCGGTCGGCCGGCTGGGAGCACCTCTTCACCCGTGAGCTTCCTTTACTTGTCCAATTCATTTCAATTCTCATATATACTTCTAATAATTATCAACAATCAATATACATCATCAACATTCATCAAATAACAACAATCATCATCCATAACATGAATCCTAAGCTTTCTAATCGTATTCTAAATACGATTTCTAGCATATAAAGCTTGTAAAACACGTAAATGATATCGAGTAACCTTTCACCGTTACCTTTAAGAGTCTTCACTACTCGTCAAGCTCCTCTTCAATAAGGTAATAGTCTTTATCGGGATCTTGGAGGTCACCACCTACAAATAGATCATAAAAGATGAATGAAATTCATCTTGAGAAAGACGGAAAGTTTGAAAAGCGAGAAAGACGATACTTTTAATATGAATACGGATAGAGGAAGGTAAGAGGGGAAGAATGAGACGAACTTACGCGAATTCTAGCAACGAACGAATGAGCTATAAGAATTCTAAGATTGAAACAAAGAGGGGGGCAAGGGTTTGGTTGCTTAAGGAAGAAGAAATGTATTTGTTTTTGTGTTGAATGAAATAGGTTAAGGGAGTATGAGTGGAATATAAGGGAAAAAGTCAAGGAAAGTCAAACTCGCCTTAAGACGGGATTCTCATGGAATCTCGCGGAAATTCCAAATACGAACTCGGAAATTCTAAATTCGACTCGGAACATAAAATTCTAAATTAAAACTTAAATTTGCTGAAAGGTATTCGTAAAATATTTTCATTATAAAAATAGGGTACATTTCCGGGTGTTACAATCACCCCACCTTTTAAAAAGTTTCGCCCTCGAAACTTGAGGGAAAGAAAAATACCTTACTCAAATAGACTCGGATATTTACTACGCATAGGAGCTTCCGTTTCCCAAGTCTCTTCTTCGACATTGGCACTTCTCCACAAGATTTTCACCAAAGGAACTACTTTACTTCTCAACTTTCTATACTTACGATCTAGGATGCGGATCGGCTTCTCTTCAAAGGATAAATTCGGTTCAAGCTCGGGCAATTCAACTTGAAAGACATGGCTTGGATCACTAACATACTTTCTCAATTGAGAAACATGGAATACATTATGAACCTTAGCCAAATTCGGGGGCAAATCCAACTTATAAGCAACGGCACCAATCCTTTTCACAATATCAAAAGATCCAATGTATTTCGGGCTCAATTTACCCTTAACACCAAACCGTTTAACACCCTTCATTGGAAATAGCTTCAAGAATACTTTATCTCCCACCTCGAATTCTAACGGCCTTCTTCGGATATCGGCATAAGACTTTTGACGGTCTTGAGCGGCTTTCATTCTATCACGAATGACCTTCACATTATCAATGGTTTCAACAAGAACATCGGGGCCTAAATCACGATTGTCACTCACTTGATTCCAACATATAGGACTCCGATTCCTTCCATCAAGGCTTATATGGAGCAATCCTTGATTAGATGCATGATAATGTTGTTGTAAGAAAACTCCACCAACGGTAGACTCTTTTCCCAACTAGACTGGAAGTCAAGAGCACAAGCCTAAGCAAGTCTTCTAAAGTCTGAATAGTCCTCTCAGTCTGACCATCCGTAGCGGCATGAAAAGCAGTACTCATCAACAACTTACTACCCATGGCCTCTTGCAAAGCTTTCCAAAATCTCGAACAGAATCTCGGATCTCGGTCGTATATAATCTCGCGGTCGTATATGATCTCTTAGGAACCCATGATATATAACAACTTGCATCAAACATAAGCTTTGGCATAAACGAGCGAAATTACAAGTTTCTTTGACGGAATAAATCTAGCACCACTGGCGGTTCAATCGATTCAACAACAAAAAAACGGCATCTTTACCTACAACGGTTCCTCGGCAAAGCAATAACAAAATCCTAGAAATAGATTCACAAGTCATAGCGGAATATCCCAAAGTCTGGAGCCAATCCACCGGGCCTCTTGTGTTCAATCTTCACTTGTTGGCAAGTAAGACATCTACCAACATATGACACAACATCACCCTTCAAGTTCGGCCACCAAAACTGTAGCTTCAAATCCTTGTACATCTTATCACCCCCGGGGTGAATAGAATAAGGGGACAGATGAGCTTCATCAAGAACTCGCTTCCTCAAATTAAGAGCACTAGGAACAAATAAACGACCATGGAAACGAAGAACACCTTCATCATCAAACTTGAAATCTTTACCTTTACCTTCAAGAAGTTTGGCTTGGATAGACTTGTAGGTAAGATCATCAACTTGGCTTTCGCGGATTTCACTGAGAAATACAGGTTCGGCAATCATAGCACCAACATGAACAAATCCACGCTCTACGAATTCCAAACTCAACCTTCGAAACTCGGCACAAAGATCAACAGGTAATACATGCAAAGCATTCAAAGCATAAGAAGCTTTCCTACTAAGAGCATCTCCAACAACATTAGCCTTCCCTTCATGATACAATAACTCAAAATCATAATCGTTCACCAATTCCAACCATCTTCTTTGCCTCATATTCAACTCTTTTTGAGTAAATATGTACTTCAAACTCTTGTGATCGGTGAAGATACGACAATGAACTCCAATTAGATAATGTCTCCACACTTTCAAAGCATGAACAACAGCGGCCAATTCCTAATCATGAGTAGGATAGTTCACTTCATGAACTCTCAACTGCCTCGAAGCATACGCCACCACCTTCCTATTCTTCATAAGAACACAACCTAATCCCATTTTAGAAGCATCACAATAGACATCAAAGTCTACTCCATCATCAGGCAAAGTCAACACCGGAGCGGTAGTTAACCTCTTCTTTAACTCTTGAAACGCTGATTCACAAGCTTCGCTCCATAGGAATTTGGTTTCCTTCTTCAATAACTGAGTCATAGGTCTAGCAAGCTTGGAGAAATCCTTAACAAATCGTCGGTAATAACCAGCTAAACCAAGAAAACTTCGAATCTCTCTAATATCAGTCGGACTCTTCCAATCAACAACGGCCTCAATCTTCGAAGGATCCACCATTACACCTTCTTTAGAAATCACATGCCCAAGAAAGGACACTTTAGGTAACCAAAATTCACACTTAGAGAACTTAGCATACCACTTCTGTCGACGGAGAACACCCAAAATAATCCTCAAATGAATAGCATGCTCTTCTTCGGACTTGGAGAAAATAAGAATATCATCAATGAATACCACCACACACTTGTCGAGATACTCACTAAATGTGCGGTTCATCTGATCCATAAAGATAGCAGGAGCATTGGTCAATCCAAATGGCATCACCTTGAACTCATAATGACCATACCTCGTACTAAAAGCGGTCTTCGGAATATCAACATCACGAACAGGAATTTGGTGATAACCGGATCTCAAATCAATCATGGAAAATGTCGAAGCACCCTTTAATTGATCAAACAAATCTTCAATTATCGGTAAAGGATACCTATTCTTGATTGTAATCCGATTCAATTCACGATAATCAATACACAACCTCATAGAACCATCCTTCTTCTTCACAAAAAGAACGGGAGCACCCCAAGGCGAGGCACTTGGTCGAATAAAACCCTTTTCAATCATATCATCCAACTGCTTCCTTAATTCTTTCAATTCAGACGGAGCCATACGATAAGGAGCTTTGGCAATGGGACCAGAACCAGGAACAAGATCAATAGAGAATTCAACATCACGCTCAGGAGGAATCCCGGGCAAATCTTCAGAAAATACATCAACGAACTCTCGCACAATAGGCACGTCTTCAATACTTGGCAAAGAAGTAGATGAAGAAGTCACAACACACAAGAATGCTTGGTGACCCTTTCTAACCATACTTACCAACCTCATAGCGGAAATTAAAGACACACCTTTACGGGGATGAGATCCCTTATAGGTTATTCTAACCCCTAAAGGACTCTTTAAGAAAATCTTTTGATCACGACACTCGAACCTAGCATGATACATAGCTAGCCAATCGATACCTAGGATTATATCAAACTCTCCTAGAGGAAACTTAAGGAGATTAGCGGGAAAGATAGAACCCACAATAGATATTGGGACATTTGGATAAAGGGTTGAACAAGAGATAATATCTCCGAATGGTAAGGATATGGGAGTATCCTCACTAGATGTAGGCTTGATAGATAGCTTATTAGCATAGGCCGATGACACAAAAGACATTGAAGCACCGGTATCAAAAAGAATAAGACACGGTTGCTCTAAAATTGAGAACATACCCGTAATGATCTCGGGATGAGCATCGGCTTCAGCACGGCTCATGACAAAGATGGAACCCTTAGGTTTAGCAGGAGGAGGAGGGGGCAACTTCCGATTGGGGCAATCCTCGTAACGATGACCACCCTTTTGTCAAAAGTAGCAAATGTAAGATCGGTTGGAACAAGGCACACCGGGATGGTATGGAAGTCTACACCGGTTGCAAAAGCGACCTTGAGCCTGAGGAGTATAAGGCTTATGAGCCACATTTGAAGTAGCTCTAGGAATGAAAGGAGCAGGATTCCTTGTATTTGCATTGGAAGAAGGATTAAACCTCCTCTTGTTAGCATATGAATTAGAAGGAGACGGAATAAACGGTCTCTTCCCAAAAGCATTCGGCCTAGGAGCATAAGAAGGAGAGGTATTATTCATTAAAGCTTCATCTCTAATAGCCTTCATTGAATTCTCGGTCCACAAGGCATCATCATAAAGATCCCCAAAGGAATTGGTATTCCTTCTCACTTTACTTTGAAGAATGGCACTCAACTTGTTACGATAATAGAATGCTCGGTCTTCATCATCACGGATAAGCCTCGGCGCAAAATGAGCGAGCTTATTAAACTCCGTAGTAAACTCTTGAGCTGATAGGTTGCCTTGTTTAAAATCAATGAACTCCTTGAGCCTTTGTTGTTTAAGCAAGCCCAGTTAAAGTCCTCTTCAAGAGTTGCGGTGGCACTTGTGATAGCCCACCAGTTGTCGGCTTCCCTCACCAGAAAGTGCTTTGCGATCCTCACCTTATCCTCTTCTCGGACTTGGTATAGATCGAACTGTTTCTCCATCTCACGGAACCAATCGGATAACTCCGTAGGGTCCGGTTCTCCACCATACGGTACGATCTTACTTCTAGCTATCTGTCCAGCTACCCATGCATAGCCACCTTGATGGTTATCTTCCCTTCGAGGGGGAATTTGGTTGGCATGAGCTAAAGCTGCATCTTGCTGATTTTTCAGCACTTGAGTAAGAGATTCCAACATAACATTCTCAACTAGTCGCGGTCTAACCATCTTCATAAGAAACAAAAACAAATTAAGTTACTCCTATCAATTAGCATAAACAAATATACTACCAAGTAAAGTCCTTAACTTCTACCCCACTCTTATTTATTATTTCAAGGTCAATTAGTTTAAGTTAGGGTTCACGTGTGTGCGTCGGGAGCGGTAAAGCTCTGATACCAACTGTGACAACCCTCGCGAATGCGTAAATATAAAACATACAAGCATGTGATATAATATGCGAAAATACGGTATTTTAAAAACTTTTATACATGCAAGATAGATAAACCGAGGAGTGTCATAATATTACAAACTAAATGCGGAAATACAACAAAGAGACGGGGTCTCTTAAAATGTTAGCAAAGAACAAGTGTTTAGCAAAACTAGCTAAAATCGTCTAGAGGTGAAACTTCCAGGGACAACGCCCGCTAGCTCACACCCGAACCCAAAATAGCATAAGCAAAAAGCCATCCATGCAGCAACCTGTTCATTCATGAAAAACATGAACGCCACAATCAGTGGGGAGTAACTCCGGGTTCTCCCAGCCATATCACATTAAACGTACATATAAGGAATTACCAAAGTAAAATCATGCATATATAGATATACATGTGAGATACGAAAAGGATAGATAGGCAATTCGATAAAATAATGATAAGAGCATAAGGAATACAAATCCGAATCCATCATGTTATTCAAAGACTCAGGGAAGACACTCTTAGGCAACCGAATACGCTCACTAGGGCTTGCATCTCACCGTTAGCGGTATAAGTTTGATATGATTGAGACTCGACAAACAAACCATGCCAAGTCATGCAATGATCATGAATAATCAATCATGAAATCACGCATTCAAATACAACAACATAAAGACGACATCTCTCACGGTAAATGAAACGCACTAGCATCGTGTACATGGCAAGTATGATTAACAGGCATCCACGAAATAAACATTTCCCTGAACGCATACACGATCACATTTCGTATATGTAGACTAATTTCCTCGGTAGGACGACGATATAAATACCTTGTCCTAGTCTAAACCTGGCCGGACTCTCGGAATAAATCGTGTTCCGATTCGACATGCGATAAACGTTTCGCATCCAAGACTCGGTCAATCATAGACGCCGAGTACCCCAAATTCGGTCGATAATTCACGAAAGAGGCGGAAAAACAGCTCAAGCCTCATAACATGCGGTACGCTACATGCAAATAACACCACCTCGCAAGTACACAACATTTGACGGTCAGGTCGATCAACGCATAGCGTTCAACTCCCAACAACGTCGTCGTATGCCCACTACACATGCAATTAAGCAGTAGGATACCTCTCCGTTCCGACATTCCAGCCTTAGGAACGGGAAGGTAGCCAAGGGAATGAGAGTACAAAGCACAAGACAAAATAGTGCTCAAACCGTATCATTTGTAAAAACCGACTCAAAGTGGGACATAGCAAAAACCGTCATAAAATATGTGATACAAGCGAATGAAATATCATATATCCAAAACATGAATATTATAAGTCACTACGTAAAATTATACGATAAACGGATCATGCGAACTATTATAATTTACGAGTTTTATAAATTATATGAAAAACATACAGCCGTGTTCCAGGCTGGTCAGGGGACCGGCGGCCGGTACCCCGGCTCGGAGCACAAGGCAAAACCCAAAAATCACTAAAAACAGAGCAGTGTGTTCCAGGCCGGCATAGTGACCGGCGGCCGGTACACCGGCCAGGGGCACCTATATACAAAAATTTTAAAATTCTCAAAGTTGTTACTGATGTGTTCCCAGCCGGTGGGCAGACCGGCGGCCAGTCGGCCGGGTGGCAGCACCTCTTCACCCGTGAGCTTCCTTTACTTGTCCAATTCATTTCAATTCTCATATATACTTCTAATAATTATCAACAATCAATATACATCATCAACATTCATCAAATAACAACAATCATCATCCATAACATGAATCCTAAGCTTTCTAATCGTATTCTAAATACGATTTCTAGCATATAAAGCATGTAAAACACGTAAATGATATCGAGTAACCCTTCACCGTTACCTTTAAGCGTCTTCATTACTCGTCAAGCTCCTCTTCAATAAGGTAATAGTCTTTGTCGGGATCTTGGAGGTCACCACCTACAAATAGATCATAAAAGATGAATGAAATTCATCTTGAGAAAGACGGAAAGTTTGAAAAGCGAGAAAGACAATACTTTTAATATGAATACGGATAGGGGAAGGTAAGAGGGGAAGAATGAGACGAACTTACGCGAACTTACGCTATGAGAATTCTAAGATTGAAACAAAGAGGGAGGCAAGGGTTTGGTTGCTTAAGGAAGAAGAAATGTGTTTGTTTTTGTGTTGAATGAAATAGGTTAAGGGAGTATGAGTGGAATATAAGGGAAAAAGTCAAGGAAAGTCAAACTCGCCTTAAGACGGGATTCTCACGGAATCTCGCGGAAATTCCAAATACGAACTCGGAAATTCTAAATTCGACTCGGAACATAAAATTCTAAATTAAAACTTAAATTTGCTGAAAGGTATTCGTAAAATATTTTCATTATAAAAATAGGGTACATTTCCGGGTGTTACATTGAGACTCGACAAACAAACCATGCCAAGTCATCCAAAGATCACAAATAATCAATCATATAATCATCCATCCAAAACGTACGAATACGTTGACAACATCTCTCACGGTAAATGACACGCACTAGCACCATGTACATTACCACGGGATAAACATTTCCCTGAACGCATACACGATTCATCATTTCGTATATGTAGACACAATTCCTCCTGGTAGGACGACGATATAAATATCCGATCCTAGTCTAAACCTGGCCAGACTCTCGAAATAACATTTTCCGATTCGACATGCGATAAACGTTTCGCATCCAAGACGCGGTCAACCAAATAGAAGCCGAGTACCCCAAATTCGGTCAACCTTCACGAAAGAGGCGGAAAGGGCACAAGCATCATAAACAAGCGGTACGCTACATGCAATGATACCACCTCGCAAGTATACAACATTTGACGGCCGGGTCGATCATTGCAAAGCGTTCGCCTCCCAACAACGTCGTCATATGCCCACTAACACATGCAATCATGCAGTAAGGATGCACTCCTCATTCCGACATTCCAGCCTTACGAACGAAGAAGTAGCTGGGGAATGAGAGTACAAAGCACTTAACAATTAGTGCTCAAACCGTAACATGTGTAAAACCGACTCAAAGTGGGATATATGAAAAAACGTCACAAAACATGCGATACAAGCAAAAGGAATATCATATATTCTAAACATTAATATTTAAAGTCATTACGTAAATTTATACGATAAACGAACCATGCGAACTATTATAAATGAGAACATAAGAAAGAATAACAAAAGAATTGGCAGCGTGTGCCAGCCGGTCAAGGGGACCGGCTGCCGGCTACCCGGCTGGCACCAATGTCACACTTGAAAAACAATTGAAAATGCACCGTGTCCCAGCCAGTCAAAGGTACTGGCTGCCGGCTACCCGGTTGGGACCAAAGTCACTTGAGAAAATGAAGTAATATGGGGTGTGTTTCAGCAGGTCGGCCGGCTGAGACCAGAGTAATACCAAAACTTTTACGTAACACAAACAATATACAGCCACTCCCCAGCCGGTCAGCTGACCGGCTGCCAGTCGGCCGGCTAGGGTCAATTATGTGACAACCCTCGCGAATGCGGAAATAAAACATACAAGCATGTGATATAATTAGCGGTATAAGTTTGATAAGATTGAGACTCGACAAACAAACCATGCCAAGTCATGGAATGACCATGAATAATCAACCATGTAATCACCCATCCACACATAACAATACAATGACGACCTCTCTCACGGTAAATGAAACGCACTAGCACCGTGTACATGGCAAGTATGATTAACAAGCATCCACGGGAGAAAAACATTCCCTGAACGCATATACGATTCAATCCATTTCGTATATGTAGACTAATTTTCATCATGGTTTAGGACGACGATAATAATACGGTCCTAGTCTAAAACTGGCCAGACTCTTGGAATAACGTGTTCCAATTCGACATGCGATAAACGTTTCGCATCCAAGACTCGGTCAATCATAGACGCCGAGTACCCCAAATTCGGTCGATAATTCACGAAAGAGGCGGAAAAGAGCTCAAGCCTCATAACAAGCGGTACGCTACATGAAAATAACACCACCTCGCAAGTACACAACATTTGACGGCCGGGTCGATCAACGCATAGCGTTCAACTCCCAACAACGTCGTCGTATGCCCACTAACACATGCATTTAAGCAGTAGGATACCTCTCCGTTCCGACATTCCAGCCTTACGAACGGGAAGGTAGCCAAGGGAATGAGAATACAAAGCACAAGACAAAATAGTGCTCCAACCGACTCATTTGTAAAAACCGACTCAAAGTGGGAACATACCATAAACCGTCACAAAACATGAGAATAGGGATTCATATAAGTTTAAATATGATAACCATGAGTCAATACATGATACATAAGCATTAGAACAAGTTTATGAAGCATAATGAATAAAAGCATAGATCACCTCTCCAAAACAAGGTTGTTTGGAAACCAACGAAAACAAGGGTCCACTTCAGGTCATAACTAGAGTTCTAGATATGGGAATGCAGAAATTCTAAGTCGAGGTGATAGCTTAACCTCTTAAGGTTCCAACGAGGTGTCACACGCCCAAAACAAACAAGTAACGAAGGAGATATGATCATTCTACGAAAAGGGGTCAGTGCAGGAAAAATTCTGTTTTCAGCGGGTGACGCGGCCTGCGTCCTACGACGCAGCCTGCGTCCTATTCGGACAGGTAAGAGTCACACAAGTCACCACAATTTCACTAAGGCATAATACAAGTATCATCTATCATCACAATTCATCAATTCTCATATCAATTATCAACTAACAACAACCATCATCAACAACACAATTCCTAAGATTATTAATCATATTCTAAATACGATTTCTAACATGGAAAACACATTAAAACACGTAAATGATATCGAGTAACCCTTCACCGTTACCTTTACGCGTCTTTAAACGGTTACTAAGCTTTCCTAGTCTCCACCTACAAACAATTAGATAATAAAAGAGGAATATCATCCACCTTGAGAAGGACGGATAATTTAAAAAGCGAGAAAGACGGTAATTTTATTACCAATACGGATAGAGGAAGCTAAGAGGGGAAGAATAAGACGAACTTACGTGAATTCCGTCAAAGAACGAAGGATCTATGCGAATTATAAGATCGAAATCAAGAGGGGTTTAGGTTTTGGTGGTTTGATGAGGAAGAAGGAGTAAGTGGAAAATGAGGGAAAAATAGGTTATGAGGGAGTATAAGTAAAGGGTGAGTCGGAAAGTCAACAAAAGTCAAAGACGGCTTAAAAGTCAAGAAAATTCAAAAACGACTTAAAATTCAAGAAAAGTCAAAGACGACTTAAAATTCAAGAAAAGTCAAAGACGACTCAAAAGTCAAGAAAAGTCAAACTCGACTCAAAAGTCAAGAAAGTCAAACTCGACTCAAAAGTCAAGAAAAGTCAAACTCGACTCAAAAGTCAAGAAAAGTCAAACTCGACTCAAAACTAAAGAAAAGTCAAACTCGACTCAAAAGTCAAGAAAAATCAAACTCGCCTTAAGACGGGATTTTCATGGAATCTCACAGAAATTCCAAATACGAACTCGGAAATTCTAAATTCGACTCGGAACATAAAATTATAAATTAAAACTTAAATTTGCTGAAAAGATTTCGTAAAATATTTCTACTAGAAAAATAGGGTACATTTCCGGGTGTTACAATATTAGTATTTTTGAGAGGTTTAGAGAGAAGAGGTTTTAGTGAGAAGAAGCAAAATAAGCATGAAATGAACAACAAGTGAAATGAACAACCAAAATGCTCTTATATATAGAAAATGGCCGGTCATAGCACTCAACATAGCCCTTATTTTTGCTCAAAATAATCACATGCATAATGGTAGTGTGTAAGGGTGGTTATGATGATTAAAGTATGGAAGATATGTCACTATCATATAGTTGATTGTGTGTTAAGAAAAGAATAACACATATGATCCTTCCATGTGCCAAATCCAGTCCATTATGCCAGATAATGCTCCATTTTGATTTTTGATATTTGTCCCACAAATACTTATTAATCATATGCTTAATTATCTAGTCTAATCAAGTGTTAATTTGATCATAAAACAATTATATGACTCAAATATATATATTTAACTTTTAAGTGATATTTTACCATTATATCACAATATAAAGGATCCCACAATGCCGAGTTAATTTATTTTACAACTCTTTGTAAATATAATTAACTAATTACCTCTACCTCAAAATATATGCATTACCTCAACTAATTTAATGAATTAACGATTAATCACTAAATTAAATCTTATTTAATCGTATTAAAGTAAGACGTAAAATTTATTCAGCCAGTTATCGTATAATTGACTAATAAACTTAAGTGGAATGAGTTCCTAACTCAATTTCCAATAAATAACTCTCCTAACTAAACGTACATATCAAATATATGTAATGCCCTAATTAAACTATATCGTATACAAATAATTAGTATTCTATTTGGGTCTCATCCTATAGGTGTGACCTAAAGGGATCAGTTGATCACCGGCGTCATACGACAATAACGTCAAACTCTAGTCAGCCGAGCGTTACCGATTTACGTTAATCAACTGACGTGGAGTATCAAAATATACTAATCATGCCACGTATATTCCAAATGAGATTTATTATATAAATGCACTATTGTGTAGGACACTTACTCCAACAATCTCCCACTTGTCAGATACAAGTTGTGCATGTAGAAACACTATTGTGGAGGACTCCTCCTCCTACAGTATCTCCCACTTGTCTCGACAAGTTGTGTGCTACCGATTCTCTTGTCTCTTTTGTGTCACATCCTCCCACTCATCGCAAGGTGTCTTACAGGTCGTACTTGCGATTGAAAATTATAAATAGAGTGGTTTTCTTGATCTGGGAGAGTAACTGTCTGACCGGAAAATCTAACAGAGATCTCTTCTGAGCGTGGCCACGCATTTCCAGTTTCTACTCCTCGAGTGGCCCGAAGATGTTAATACCCAACGTGGGTGGAGAATTCCTGTTGACACGTCTTACACTGTATGATGCAAATCACCATGACCTAGAAGATGTCCATCGGCCTCCTTTCACGGCACGACCTAGGACAAAAACCAAAGTCAATCGGAAACTACACCGACCTAGGTAAATGGTCGCCAGTCTAAAGAATCGACTCATAGGAATAAAATAGAGATCCCCGCCACGACCAGTCTGTCTATGTAAACGACCAGTCATCTCCATGACCCCATGGTGCTGAACCAACCTTCGATCGACTTACAATCTAGTAACTTCGAGACGCCACCTCAAACGAGTGACTAGGGACAAAACACTAACTTCATCCTGTTCACTTGAATTCGGTTCAACCTTTCTTTCAACCAATTCGAATAAACAAAGTATTAAAATTTGGTCACACTAAATAAAGGAGTTTTTAATGAAACTCTAACAATGAATGCGATTATCAAATATTTGGAAAAATTGATACGCTATCAATAATTTCATATCTCATAATCTCTAGCAATTCAGGTACATATTTCAATCCCATTGAAATGACATGACTATCATGTTCAGCCTGCAAAAGGCATGGCTAATGGATTAGCAATACTTGCATCTTTCCCATCGTTCTGATTGCTACTTCTCTTTGTCTACGTATTCTCATATTACATAAAACTTTCTGAGTACATGTCTAGGTTTGAATCTAGACTTAGGAGTCTTGGCCTAAAGGTAGCTCCCACTGTTTTACCAGTATCATGGGATAGGATATACAACTATAGGAACTACTTCTAGTCCCTTCAATACTGTCGAATCCAAGCTACTTTCATATGCATCATCATATGATGCAATGTACTCCATTTACGTTGTGAAATCCGCAATGATAAATTGCCTGGAACACTTGCAGCGGATACATGACATTTATATTTGAAAATGTCACTCCTACTTGGAACCTTTCGAATAGTCTTTTCTGCTTGGAACTCTTCCAACAGATAAATCTTCTATAAAAAATAGCCAGTTCGTGATTTCAAATTACTTTGATCAGTTTGGAAACTGAAGTCTGTGTAACTCCTTACACACAACTCACTGTAAACTTCAAACACATGGAACATATCTTTAGTCCTTCGCAAGCATTTAAGGATGTTCTTTATGGCTATCAAGTGACTCTCACTTGGATTTGATTGCAAAGAATTTGTCACGCTCAAAGCATGAGAAATGTCAGATTGAGCATACATCGCAGCGTATATAAATGATCCCGTAGCAGAAGGAAAAGGAATCAATAATTATGTGTTCAACTTCCTTGAACTAGTCAAACATCTTATCAATATAAGAATTTTGACTCAACGCTAATATCCTTTTAGATTTATCTCCATAAATCCAGATATCTAAAAGATGTATTCTACTTCTCCAAAATCTTCCACCATCTAAAAATGATCAATATATCTCCACATATAAGACTAATGAATACCATATTAATCCCACTAAACTTCATGTATCAACATAATTCCTCGAGATGTCGAGAAATATTTTATGACATGATTGACACACTAATTCCAACTCTTTAGTGCTTACTTAAGACATCCTCTTAAGCTTGCAAAATTACCTTAGGTTAATTAGGATCTACGAACCCACAGGTGAATATAAAATATACTACCTCTTCTAGAATCGTATTCAAGAAGGTGGTTCTTGAGATCCAATTGACATTATACTATTTTGATATGCTGTAAACGCTAAGTATATTCGAATGGATCGAAGAATTAAGTTTGGTGCAAAACTCTTTGCCTACCAATTTATCTTTGAAAATGACCGGACCTGTCGCAAGCCCGATACAAAGATAAATTACCCACACTAGGCTAATAACAAATTAATGTAATTAGGGAAGTAGGGGTTGATCCTCAGGGAGATGGTGTTTGCTATAGAATGTGAAATGTCTCGCAATTGGGCCTTATCTAACGAATATCTGGGTTTTGGGATTTTAATTTCTACACTAATAAAAGGCATAAATGAAAACAAAATAAAAGCAAATCAAAATGAAAACAATAAAATAGGTGATGAATTAACAATGATGAAAAGAGTCTAGGCAATTTACTTTAACACATGTAGGTTAATATATTGATGAAATTGGATTTAGAACATGCTAATAATTCATTGTGAGTTCGTAAGAATGATGTGTTCATTACAATCATAGATGAGATGGTCTAGCAGGCTTTTAGGCAATTTACTAGGTCTTAATCCACCATGTCATGCTTTGTCTATACAATTCACGTATCTCTACCTTGGAAAAGAATTCCATTCTAGTCAATTATTTTGATCAGGAATCGTTAACTATCGTTATAGTCCAAACATGCATAGACACAATGTTTTAAAAGCACAATTTCTTTTATCCAATTATCATCTTTTAATCAACATAACATGGCTACCCTACACCCTAGAAAAACGACTACTCACTCATGGCGATGTTTATATCTAAGATGATGTTAATAATAAAAACTAGGATAGACATGTTTATTTGGTTTTGACAATATCTTAAGACTCTTTATATGGCGATAATAACGACGCTAAATTGACAATCTAATGAAATGAAATGACTATTATAACAATACTAAAATGAATCTAAGATAACATGGATGGAAAAATAACAATCAAATAGAAAACATAAAGACATTAAACAAAAGATGAAATAGGAATACCTAGATGGCAATCAACAATGACAATGATGAAATGTAAACAACCATAATAGAAATTCCTTGCATAGAATTGACGATCCACGAATTACAACGCTTGAACCACTTAAAGTAGATTACAAAGATGAAATTCGTATTGATCTAAGCTAAGGTTTTGATGTAGAAAAGACATAAATAAACTAAGAACTAAAGATGAAAAAGAAGAAGAAAATGAGAGAAAAGAGGCTAGTTCTCCCTTCTCCTAATCTAGGGTTTTTGTAAAGAGAAGTGTAGAAGAGAATTGTGTAAAGAGGATGTGTTGAAGTGTGGTAGCTGAACCTTCTTATATAGCAGTAGGGTTTCGTGGGTGAGGGGTCATGCATTCATCACATAGGACAAAAATGAGGAAGTCGAAGCAAAAGCTCAGATCAGCAGAGATACCCGATCGGGTAAGTTGTGATCTTGGTCCATTGACTTCCGTTTCATCTCCCTTTACATATGACTTGACTTTCATTATCCCCCTTGACCTCTTGAGTCGGGTTTGTTGATAGGGTTTGATGTAAAACGATGAATTCTTCGCCTAACTGATCGATCTTCTGACAACTGTGAAACTGTCTTTACTTCTTCTCTCTTTTGAATTAGTGAACCTTCTTGAAACGCCTTTGACTTGGTCAAGCTTGCTTCTTCAAATCGTCGGGTTATAGGCAAATGCTCGGGAATATAGAAAAAGGGCGTAGAAACGTCACTTTCCCTACAAAACAGGTTAGAACATAGGTAAATTGGCTTAACAACGCACAAATGACATACAAAACCGAGCTAAATTGGGGGTTAAAATCATACAAATATTCACTTAACAAACTCCCCCAAGCTAAACCTTTGCTTGTCCTCAAGCAAACATAACAAACAATACCAGGACAAGGGTTGCAACTATTGGCTACTACACCATCAAGAAACAAATCTCAATGTAAAACTTTGGAAACATAATGAATCATAACCCAAAAACAACGTGGGCAAGAATGATACATAAACATGGCTGAGATTTACATAACGGCGTAGCACAAAGAATTTCACTACAGAATTTCGGCTCTTACATGATCTTTTTGACAAATGGAATCTCACGGCGCACTCGAACACTCAGTGTATGTAAAAGGTGATTTCTTTATGTGTAAATGTTTTTGAGACACTCACCTATCTACGACTTATGAAAATGTGTCCGCAGTCTAATATGGTAAACAATGCACATAGAAAAGAAGCCGGAAAAAGTAGATATGAAGAAGGCTTTGGGTAATGGGTGAAAGGTGGACAAACAGTTATGGTCATGTGAAAGTTAGAATGAGCTAGCAACTGACCAATGATAAATGAATACTCAATCCAATCTTTCGATTAATTCCCAAAAGACGAATAACGAAGCCAGAAGGAACAGGTTGGCTTATTACATACGAAACACAAGAGTGAACTCCTTTTATTGAATTGACATTTTGAGGAGATACTCACAACTTCTTCTTTTATTTCTTTTTCTTTCTTTTTCGATTTTTTTAAATTTCATTTTTTCTTCATTTTTTTTTTCTCTTTTTCTTTTGAACATAACATCACTTCTTGAACATTTTCATTCTCCCAAATTCACTTTGACATTAAGGACAAAATCTTATCAAAAGAGCACCCATACACCATAGTCTAACTACTAGCTCAACAAGGTAGGCAGTTTTTGTGACACCCTCGAATTTGCGGAAAGATAAACAAGTAATTAAAATAAAAGATGAGAATACGTCTTTAATAGGTTCACTTTAGTGAAAATCGGTAAATTTTAAAACCGGAACCTACCATTAAATATATTCATCATAACAAAGGTGTCTTAAAGAAAAAGGTTCATAACAAAAAGGAAATAATATTATACATAAGAAGTATCCAAAACGGGAGACATATCTCCCTAATAAATACGGAAATAAAAGAGTGTATTAAATAATACAATCCTAAGAACCGAATATAGGTCCAAGGTAATATTTCACTCGCTAGCTCGTCAATGTACCCAATCTTTGCATCACAAACCTGCCAACCGCATTAAATGTAAACACGGAAGCCACAGTCAGTGGGGAGTAACTCCGAGTTCTCCCAGCCACGAAATGTCGAGTTTAATAAAACATGAATAACATAAAAAAGATGTATATGGAAAATACAAAGCCTTAACATATACGATATGCTTTTCATGTTATGAAACAAATAACTAACATATAACCTAGCATATGAAGGCTAAGCTACTCATGCAAGCTATCATGTGAA